>JAYJLV010107308.1:0-11555 GCA_036873485.1 Torymus texanus | reverse complement strand
ATAATTATTTCATATTTAGACACTAAAATCAAAATTTCTTTTTTTCAGAAATAAAAGGTGTCTAGCCCCCTTAACGATTTGGCCTTGAATGATTTGCGCATAAGCGCCTGCACCGAGAAGCATATCGATGCGTGATGGTTCGAGATACATGGGGTCTGCTAACTGCAGCCCTCTTCAGTAGTCGAAATCAGAGATACCACGACGGGGGGCTTATAAGAAGATAGTCTTGGCAAGACTATAGAATCAACTTCTAGAGAATATGTTGAATCAAAATGAGGTTGTATGGTAAGACACGCTAACTTAGAAGAAACAGCAGCTATCCTTTCATCTATACCTTGAATGTGCATGTGACTGGTTCTACAATTTAGAGAAAGTAAGTTACAGAAAGCCTGTGTAACTAGTGATATTTGAGATTCAGGATCGATCAGCGCACGAACTTGAATTTTGGTTCCGTTAGGACCAAGGGCGTTAACTCTAGCGGTAGCTAAAAGCACTCCTGTACATTTAGCACTTACTCCACTATTAAGGGAGACTGCTTGAAGAGCAGCTTGAAAGTCATTTGAAACGACAACGTTGCCACAGTTTGGGTTTGATGAGTTAGTAACTGGGGCTAATTTATCAGGCGTTGATGAATTATTCGTTTGATTATGCGAATGCCATCAACGTGTACTAAGGTGTGATGCTTCGCTTTGCAAACAAAGCATCGATAAGAGGAAGGACAATTCTTTATGGGATGCTTGCCTAAACAGTTAAAACAAAGATTATATGACTTAAGAAAGTCTTCTTCTCCGGTATCGTCTTATTGATGAATTGTTCACATCGACTTATGTAATGAGGTTCATTACATAGAAAACATTCCCTTTTTTGTTGGTTTTTCGCATTTTGAGGCGCCGCTTGATGAGAATGAACCGAATGAGCATTGTCATGTTCTGGCTTACGAGATTTTAAATTAGGTGAATGAATTTTAGAGTTATTGTTCGAAGAAGATTTAGTAACAGCTTCGATAGCCTCTAGAGTGAGGATTTGACTTCGAAGAAAGGCTTGAAGTTGCTCCATCGTGGGTGGGCCGACACTATCACCGAGATGTCGTTCCCATTCTTTACGCGTATTCAAGTCAAGATGATTTAACGTAAAGTGAACGATCAGATCACTACCTAATGAATCCGCTCTATCAAGAGAGTTTAAGCTAGCAATGGGATTGAAAATTTCCCTGTAAATACATTTAATTTCCGTCGAAGAATCTGCTTTCATGGGTTTGACTGCGAAGATTTCTGTAATATGATAGCTAACGATACGACGTTGATTTTCGTAATACTCGACTAAGGTTGTCCAAGCTCGTTCATAATTATCACCCGAAATGGGAAGAGATTTAATTTTCTCAAGTGCATCACTTGTAAGGTAAGTTCGAAGATAATGCTATTTCATAACAGGCATCAAGTCCTCTCGACAATTGATAACTAAGCGAAAAACATCCCTGAAATTCTCCCAATCAGAGAGTCTACCAGAAAACTTTGGTAAATCTATTTTTGGCAATGATTGAAACGTAACATTAGGAATTTGAGCATGACTTTGAGAAACTGTAGACTTCGTAAAAGCTATCCTCAACCAAATCACGTAGGTTAGTTGTGAAATAAGAATGGTTTCTATAAAGTTCCTTTAGATGCATAATTTTATCATGAGTTTGAAGAAATAGACAATAGTTTCTTTCAAGACCGCTTAAACGTGATTCGGCATTGCCTTGTCATTTTATCATTACTTTTCGATTTGAAATTTTGAAAGGCATTTGCAATCGTAGCTTGAAGAGCCAGTTGTTTTTCATGACACTTCTCCATTTGAGATCAAGGTAATTAGACTAGCAACAATCTGACTATTCAAACTTTGGTAATGAACTACCTATTCTTACCCACTCAAGAGTAGCGAAAGTAATAGTCAGAGTTATTAAATCTAATTCTTAACCTAGGTTATAATGCTTATGCTACTGTGAAAGTTGAGATGCTCTTGAAGATGCGACGTTGAGTGCGTCGGCTAATGTTCCCACGGTGAATCAGCTGTTGAGCCACAGTTTTGATTGCTTGAAGAGAAGTAATTGCCAGCGTTGTATTTAGCTATCCCTGCAGCGTAGTCAGCAGCTGAGTCAGGAATACCACCAGATGTGGGCAAAAAGCTGAGTCACGAATGCAACCAGATGTGGGCCAGCAGTCGAAGTTGAAGTCAAGATGAAGTATCAGCAGGCAGCAATAAACTGCAAGGTCAAGCAACATAAGAATTCACTACGACAAAATATAGCATTCAATTTCCTCAAGACTAGCTTCAAAACTCAAATTAAATTATAATAAATTCTAATAAAATGAAATAATTCTGATTTCCAATTATACACTTTAGTTTTAAGTAAGTTAATCTCAATAAATTAAAATCGTTAAATTCTTGTTAAATAGAATGAAAAGACTTGGTTGACTAAACGACAAGTCGTCAGATTTAATTAAATTAAAACTGGAACGATACGTTATGTCCAAGTGTTAGGACGAAGTATCCGAGCGCAATCGGATCGGCGTTGGTAGCAAAGAAGATGGACTCGTCGGAGTAAAGCTCCGATCCGTTAGTGCGCGCCCCCTGTGGCGAATGTTGGACTCGTCCGCCGCCTAATCTCCTTTACGATGATGTGTTCGATTTCCTGGACGACACACGTCCTGATGGCCGTCCTCTTGTAGGCGAGGCACCTTCCCTCACGGTAAGCTCGCTATATGCATGGCGAGCACAGCGCAGCTTGATGTAGTGGCAGCGAGCAGGCTCCACGTGGGTCGTCCATGTCTCGTTGCGTGAGGACCCCGTAGCGCGCCGACACCACGCGGGTAACTCTTGACTTGACTAATGAGAGTCCCGTAGCGTGTAGGCTGCACGCGGGCACTCCCTGATTTAATTGTTGTGGACCCCGTAGCATGTACGTTGCACGCGGGTAGTCCGTGCGTGGACTCGTGCACCCTTAGTATTATTGCTCTTGTCGGCGACGATCAAATGGTCATCGTAGGATCGCGATGATTCTAGAGCGGGTTTAACAGCGCACGCTCTGACAAAGAATTTGCCACTTGTTGGACCCGGCTACAGCAAGATGGCTGCCGATCACCGCACAAGCGGCGATTCTAGAGTCGGCTTTACAGCGCACGCTCTTGGAGTCGGTAGCCACCCACACTCCAAGGCGTTTCCAGAAATGAGGAAAAGAGAAATTGAATGTGCCACTTCCTCTAGGAAGCCTCACAGATTGGCTTCCTAGCGCGCGACGGCGAGACTAAAGAGAGAGGGACAGTAGCGTACGCACGAAGTCGGCATGCGGGCACATGCGACTCTTAAGGCACTTACGGCCACGAAAAGTCCGATGCGTACCTGTGATGAAAGTTGAAGCCATCCCTACACCACTCGGAAGTAGACGTAGAAGATAGAGATATTATTCTTCTTCAGCGTCCTCATGGTGATGCAGATGATTGCTCCCACGATCCGGCTCGAAAGATAAATGTTTTTCTTGTTATATTTGGGCCGTGGGCTGTAGAGGATCAAAAATGAGAAGGCATTTCGTGTGGAGAAATAGTGAGTGGCTTTATTGAAAGCGTGTTCGTTGTGCCGTTGAAGGCGTACAAGTCGGCGTTGCGCAGCCTGCAGCTGTCCTCTCTCTCTCCCGCTTGATCTGACGCCGGCCGGCGTTGCTCATCTGCGGTATTCTCGTCTCCGAGGGGCCTTTCCGTCGTCGTATATGTGGCGACCGCACCGTTGTATATGGTAGTCCCAATACCGGTGGTGGATAGAACAGCCACAGAAATAATGAAGCCGACCTCGGTAGTCCGGTCGGTATTGGGCGAATTCGGCAATATACGCCAGGTGGCGGGGTATTATTGGCCGAATGGAGCCCCGCCGTATGGTGTCTCTACCGGTGCTGCATCCTCGGTCAGTGACGATACGGGTTTCCTCGGTAGGTACTAGGTGGGCCATTTTAATCGATCCATAGAGGGGCCATTTTAATCGATACACCGAATATCTCCAAAAGTAAGAAATGTACAAAAAAATTTTTAAGCAAAAGTTGTTCAAGATAATGAGGCCCATCTTTCCGCATTATTGGTTTTGACCTTGAGGTGAATTTTCAAGGTTATTTGAAATAGGGATTGCCATTTGAAAATTCTCTTTAACCTTGAAATAACCTTGAAAATCGAGTTCCAGGTCAAGGGCGTTAGTACGATTAGGTGACCCCCTCTGTCCCCTTCAACTTTACTCTGGACCATTTTTCTCTATCTGGCTTAGATTCCGAGAAATTCAAGTGGATCGATTAAAATGGCCCACCTAGTATATCAGATGGCTTGCCCAGAGTGTCCTCGTTGATATACCCGTGTTCGTTGGGTTCGTCTTGTCTATAAATGGCGGCCATCTCGGTGGTGCACTCATTGGCCCTCTCCACGGTCTCTACATCGAAGGATACCGCTATAACTCATTCTGTTTGGTGTGTGCGCATTGGAAGAAGGGGTCCTCCGTACCCCTCGACCAATACCCGTAGCCAGTGTTTTCCCTGGTCGGTCGGTGCGAGGATAGTAACTACGGCGCTTAGGTTGGAGGCACACAGTAGGTAGTCTGCATTCATGGTGATTTGAAATGAAGAGGAAAAAATAAAATGAAAACCGTTCTTATGCGGACGACTGATGTGGTTAATACGGGAAAAGGTCGTCCGGAGGTGGTTATGAAAACAGTGGACTGTTAGTATAGTATGGTATTTATTTGAATATAGGATCCTTATTACTCCTTTCGAAGTGGTCCATTAGTCATGCTGAGGCGGGCGAACATTGATGTTAATTCGTCGATTTTGGTCTCGAGCTGGCCGACTTGGTCCCCCAAGGAAAAAAATTTGTTAGTGATAGGTTGATCAAGTGTCCCAGATGCTGTTGGACCTTGTTGGATTTGGCGATTGTTTTATGTAATGATTTTGCCATCAGAGTTCATCGGCACCGAGTCCTCCGATGGTCCTGTTGTGTGTATTAATCATCTCGGCGTGTCTTTCTAGCTGGGTACCCATATACCTGATGGTTTCCCACTGCCCATTGTGTGCTTCGTAGCTCTTGTTGCAGTTCTATGACTCAATATATTAAGCGAATCTCCGCAAAAATTGGGTGACTATCGGGCAACATTTGTCCTGAAACAGAGAACGGTCCGGGGCCCTTAGTCCTAGAGTCCTTTTTTTTTTTAATCCTTGTTAGTGCAAGGGGAGGTTTAGATGCCGACCTTGTGGGTTATTTTATGTTCAATAATCGTTGTCAAGTGCATGTCCTTTCATGTAGTGTGAAGTTTCGACGGTCGATGTCTATCCCGACATCTCAGTGTCGTATCTTAATATTGTAGCGAGAATTGGCATATTGAGGTTGGGCAAGTATTGCTCGATATCGAACGTCGCTTTCCCGTAGGGTTTACTGAGCTGGTTCCTCTTCGTGGTATTTGAAAAAACCATGAGAGAGACGATTGTGTTTGTCTGTTATCGTGTGTATGTATTCTAAGGTTCCAAAGCATGTGAAGTGATTGAAGAACTCCTCTTCCAGTTGATCTTCGGTGGTTTTCCTGTCTTTTACCCAAGGTAGCCGACAGAAGAGGCGAGTTTTACCCATGGCATCGAGGCCGGATGTGTGCGGATGTTTTCTCGTTGTTGGTTTCGGATGGGGCGTCTCTTCGCTTCCGTCGGTTTTTAATGTGGTTTCCAATAACCAAAGGTCCTTCGATCTTTCGGTTACCGCGGCATCCTTCCCGTTGTTGAAGGTAGTCCTGGCGGTTTGGTGTTGAGGCCTTCGGATATGAGTTCCACCCTGATGATAGGTCCAGCTGGCTTGGGGCAGGTTATAAGTCCATCAAGCCCTAGGTCCATTTGGTAAGCCGTGGTGTCGTTATGGGCAGGGATTGCAGAAAGGTCCATTTTTAATACTGAAAGGGGAGATATGTGTGAGTTTAGTCGATCTCGGCTAATTGAGGGGGTAGTGCTGATTGCATTAGAATAGGTATAGATACTGAGCGGTAAGGAGTGGGCTGGATTGCTACATAAGTTAGTGGGGTTTCCCGAGTAGTGGTGTCCCGTTGCTCGGTGTATCGTGGTATGGGATGGGGTTGTTTTCGGGTGAATCTCTTATAGACGATAAATGAAAAATGGCGCCGAGCAGAATAGTGATGCCTTGAAGGGTTACTCCTCCGTACATCAGATGTCGGTCGGAGGAGATACTTCTCTCATGTTTACCTATTTCCTTCATGCGGGAGAAGATATTTGTTAGGCGCTCAGTCCTTGCAGTGAATAAAGGATCAGTTGGGGCCAGACATGGTTCTAACAGGGTTTTCTCGCTCAGATGCTCCCATAGCTCAGGACGCGTAGCGGTAATGTTCAGTTTCACCTCGGGATCATAGACATACTGAGCTTTTGCAGTTCGATCCTGATTGTCAGGCAGTTCCACTGACCTGGTCCTAGCAGAACACCCATTGGCCAATCTTAGCATACCCGTTCCTTTAATCGTGAGGGGATGGTAGGTTTCACTAGGGCAGGTGATTCGGATGTTCTCCCCCTTGCTCACTGAATACAGCCAGCTGTCAGATAATTCCAAATAGCGCCGCGCCACTGGGACGTGGGAGAAGAAGAGATCACAATATCGCAAGACTTGAGGACGTCAGAGTGGGGGTTGAGCAGAAGCTCTACTTCACATGCTTTCCAGTCTGCGAGGGTAAATAAAGGGCCTCCTGGTGAACATATGCGCCTATTGTGAGTCCCTTTTTATACCTAAATAGGTATAGGATGGAGAGATATGGGCAACCCCGACGCTTTGATTCTTCATCGATTGAGGGATCTGCATAGGATGGAGCTTACATAATTCATTAGGTTGATCTTTCCGTGAGAGGTATGGCCAAGCTAATTAGGATTCTTCCCTCATGGAAGGTAGCATCTAAGGTTGAGATTTTTGCAATCTCTTCTGTCCGGAGGTAGTGGGATGGCATGGGGAGTATCCTGCCTTCCCCTGTTTGTTCGATATCCATGGCGATCTGTTAAAGTAGATTAAGACGCAAAAGTCGAGGGTGTAGTTTCCTCTCGATCAGCATGTTGAGGATCATCAAGATTTCTCTATTACAATGGATCAGATGGACTAACTTTGTTTCCATTTGTCGGGCGAATGTCGACAGTTGCCATACTAGGTGATTTCCATTAGCTCCCGTGATGATGGTATCGAGTTTAACGTTCAGACCCTCACTCATTTTCTTGATTGTTTCTCGGAGGGAGATCGTAATATTATAGAGTTCCTCGAGGTTGGCCGAGAGAAGGTGGTTTTTCTTTGCTGAGAATTTCACAAGCTTTTTCTGTTCTCTGAACAGTTCGTCGATGTTCTTATTAATCTCATCCGCATCATCGGTCGTGATGAGGCCAAACAAACTTTTGCTTACACTCCCTATGATCCCAAGAGGGGCCATCCTGCGAGCTCGGATATTTCGGATTGAGGAGGTTTCATCTCTAAGTTGGGTATCGATGGACATTGTCGCTTGTTTAATGTCTACATGTGAGTGGTCGGAGTTTTTAATTTAATCTCTACGACGTCCTTTGTTTAAGGCTGCATTGCAATGATTGGTTTCCAGGTGAGTTATGCATTGGGCATGCTGTTCGTTGTAGGTACTTGTAGGTTCGTGTTCTTTAAGGAAAGCGTGCAAATCTAAGTGGATGATGACCTTCCAGTTCCCTCTCCGGATCCGAATGGAGGGCAGCTTCTCGTAATAAATTCCCGGGTTAGGGTTAATCGGGGTTATTTCATAATGGGGTGATTTTCATGATGAATTTCACGAGGAGAAATGTTGTCATCCAGGTTTAGACTGCAGGCATCTGAAATCAAATCATATGTTACGATGAGAATCGTGATATAACCCCCTTCTTATTTTACTTGTCTCCTCGGAAAGTAACATGGATATAGTTAGTTAGTATCACTGTCCGATGACGGGACGATTTTGAGTTTATCTGTAAGTTTCCTGATTGTTTTTCCGTTGCACAGTTCTAACAGGACATTGTTTCTGCCTAGTATTGCTTTAATCCTCAGCGGTTTCTTGTAATAGCTGTCGAATTTGGAGGTGCGAGGTTATAGCTTAACCCAGGCGTAGTTGCCTACCCTTCAGAGGTTCTATCCATCGATCATATCGTACTTTTGACTTCTCTTTCGCTTAGATTTGACTGTCGGCTGCTTGGATTTTTGTTTCATCTAGTCTTGTGACCAGGTTCCGAAGGTATAGGTTGCAAGTCCTTAGCTGGTCGGCAGCGGGAATTCCAGTAGAAAATCTTGCTAATCGGCCGTAAACTAGCTCGAATGCCGTGAAGTTGGTGCAAGTGTGGACGCTGATATTATATGCGAAAGTGGCAAAGGGAGCTAATTTATCCCCATCATCGTATTTTTCCGAATAGGTCCTGACGAAGCCTATAAGTAGGGCGTGGCTACGCTCGAGCGATCCATTTGTTTGTGGATGGTAAGCTGACGTCGTAAGATGATGGATCCGGAATAGTCGTAGGAGTCCTTCGACGTTTTCAGAAAGGAAACTCGTGCATCTTACCGATAGGATAGCTCTGGATGCTCCGAATCGGCATATAAGGTGTCTAGCTAGGGCGTCAGCGATGATCGAAGCCTTTAGATTAGGTATCGGGATAGCGATGAGGTATTTGGTTAAGTTACATTTCATGGTTAATAAATGGCAGTTTCCCCTGGGCGTGGTGCGGAGTTTCCCCACGATATCAATAGACACCTTGCCAAAGACTTCGATTGGGGTATCGGTGATAATCATAGGTTCTCGTGTCTTAATCCTTGTGATTTTCTTTTCCTGGCAGTAAGGGCAGCGTCTAACGTAGTCAAGAACATCTTTGCGCATCCGGGACCAGTAATATCTTTCGCGAATCTTGCAGTGGATCTGGTTTACTCCCTTATGTCCTCCGACGAAGCTGTCGTGAAGGCACTGTGGGTAGCTCCACTTCTCCATAACATACCGTGACATTAATGGGCGTACCGCTGAAGGTAGTAACTAGTTCCTTGATCAAACTTCCTAGGTGGAATTCGTCTATCAGATCATCGCGGCGAGCCATTCGGAATCCGGAGAGATTCTTTCGCAAGAGTATTCTTTTAAGGCGTTTGAGTGTCTGTTTGATGACGCCCCAATCGGTTGAACAGACGTGTCTCTCTTTTACCACTAAGGAGAAGATGTTGTGGTTTTTGAAGGGTGTGGTAAGGATTTGGCCCATCTGTGGTTTTTTGCTCTTCCAACCCTTTGGGTCGATAGCTCCAATTTCCGTCAATAAAATCCCAAATGGGGTTACTGATGCAGTCCTTAGAGACGAAATGTACAATGTCGTCCCTTTTACAGGTAAGACATTGTCGAGATGATATTACGTTGTTTTTCAAGGTGAGGGGTTGTTTGACTCTCTGAACAAGGATGGGAATCGAATCGGAGGACAACACCTCTGTGGGTGAGTCGGTTGACGAGGATCTGCTTTGGTATTGGTTTAGTGAATCGTGTTGTTGACATATGGATAAGAACAACCCTAATATTTCTTCAGAGGGCTGGTCGAACTCTAGGTTGACTATTGATTGTTCAGGTGCCTTCTCGCTCTCCTTTCTTATTTTCCCTAGGTTTGGGAAATGAACTGATCGACGTGGGCCTCCTGTAATCATTGGAGTGCTCTTGGCTGTAGGCGTAGTAGATTCCATTGAGGGAAGCCGAGATGTTGAGGGGTTGTTTTGTATTCCGAAAACGATGTTTATTGTGGAATGGATCGGATTATTGTTGGCTATATTCGGTGAGGGTTCGCTTGACCAGGTCCTGGATCCTTCCGGCCATAACAGAGTCGGCTTTAGTCAGGGGTCCATTGAATCCAGGTCATCCAGAAGGGTCTGTATGTCCTCATCTACGCTGTCTCCATCGAAGAAATGCGTCGGGAGGTTAATGATCTCCCGTTCTTCCTCAGGGGCTACCATGGATTTGTCTTAGTGAACGCGGATGCTCTCCTCGAAACGATGGAATGACTTTTGTAACTCTTCTCGAGTGAGACTAGTGGTATTTTCTTCATCCTCGTATTCCGTATCGCTTACCGGGACGGCGGATATCTCGACTTCAACTTAGTTACTCACAACGGATTCGTCAATGGACACCTTATCTTCCTCTTCCGCAGATGAGGATTGACTCTTCGGATGACAGCTCGGTTTCATCGATTTTTAATCCGCTGTGTCGCGGGTTGTATATAGGGCGTCGATCATCAGACTCGAAGTCCAATTCAACTCTCGTGGACGACAAGACAGTAGTGGAGGGAGATCTGAATTGAGACTCCAAAGACACATCTATTTGAATGGGAGGATGAGTAGGGGTATTGACATAGGGTACTGTCGTGCCTGTTTGGTTGTGTTGTGATTTTTTTATCTAAGTCCGGTACGGGGGTGTTGATTGAGTCCACTTTGAATTTTCCCCGGGTTTGTTGGGCTACGGTGCTATGATCGAGCACGGGGGCTCTTCGATTCTTGGCCCCGATGGGCCGTCTCAGTTTCTTTGGGATGTTGCCGGGAGGTTCTGGAGCGGAAACTAATCGAGGTCTTGGCATCTGGCCATTAACACTGGTGGGCGTCGGTACTCGGGTGGCATTCCTGTTTGGGTCCTGACCGGAGGGTTTTGAGACGGTAGGAGTAAGCTTCTTTTCTTTGAGGACAAAAATCTTGATTTCCGGTAGCGCACGATTTATATCTTCCTCCGTGGGTTCTCCTACCGGGTACCGGGAAAGGGTATCGGCCTTGCAATTCAGCTTTCCGAGATTATATTTGAAGGTATACTCATACCCAGTGAATTTAAACATCCACCTCATAAGTCTTTGGCCGGGGTCTTTCCTACTATGCATCCAATTCAGGGGATCGTGGTTGGCAACTAAAGTAAATTTCCTACCAAGTAAATAAGGCCGGAAATGAGTAAGGTCGTACAGTACTGCGAGGCATTCCTTTTCGGTCGTACTATAGTTCTTTTCAGCCTTGTTGAGTGACCTTGATAAGTATGAGGCCGAATGTTCGTCGTCGTTTTGAATCTGACTCAGTACAGCTCCGATAGCTTCATTAGATGCATCCGTGGTTAGAATGAACGGTTTAGTTAAGTCAGGTAAAACCAGAATGGGCTTACAACATAACCGCTCTTTGAGGTAATTGAAGGCTTCCTCCTGGACGTCTACCCAATTGAATCCCATCTTTTTTTTGGTGAGGTCGACCAGGGGTTTGGCTATCTTTGAGTAATCCTTGATGAGTCAAGGGTGGGTAAAAACTAAAAGGGTAACTTGTAAAAACAACACAATGGTAGTAAACTGCATGAATGAAGAGAATATTAATCCCCTTGCCATCACACTAAGCGAAAATTTAAAGGACAATTTTAAAATTGAAAAAGAGCAAATGCAAAACCTACATTAAAAGTAATAGACATTGATTTAGATTATAACAGTGATTTGGAGATTGAACAAGACATTAATCAACGAAACTTTAATCATATGGAAGATAAGTGCAAAGTCCTAC
>JAYJLV010107287.1:0-7500 GCA_036873485.1 Torymus texanus | reverse complement strand
CGTGGATCGCCATCTTTCGGGTCCCTGGTCGCTCGCTACGCCTGAGTCGGCCGAGTCGTACTCGGAAACCGACCCGGGGGTGATGCGCCCGCGTGCAGTGCCTAAACTCGACGAACAAAAGTGTGCTGGTTCAAGCCGCGGGATCTCACCGGTGGGCGGGAGGAGGAAAGTGACGCCGCCGAGACAACATCCCGCACGCCCGTCCGCCGCAGCCACAAACATCATCTCCCCCGTGAGGGGGAAAATCCGACGACTACGGCGATGACAACGAACGCGGGGCGGACGACGGAAAGTATGAATACTCGTCGCGCCAGCAGGATCGGGCACGGCTCGGAGGCCACGCGAGCCGAAACCCACGCGGACGACTTCGCCGAGACACCTCTCCAAATCCGGTGCCCTCCAACGCGCTCTCTCGCTTTCGCTACGCCTCCGGGGTTTGTAATGGGCCCCTACGACTCGCGAACGGCCAGGACTCCTCGGTCCGTGTTTCAAGACGGGTCGGGTGGGTTGCCGATGCACGTCGCTGACCCGAAGTGGCGGGCGGCAGAGTAAAGCGGCGCCGAGCAACAACGCCAGCCGACCGAGCCCGCAGCCGGAAAGCCACGAACCCGACAGCCGATGAGGTGCGCCGACGCGGCCGCGCCAGTCCCGAGACTCGCACTCTTTCCCGCGCTCGCCCAAGACAGTGGGGCGAACGTAAGGTTTCACGCGGGACGTCCGACGAGAAAGGACCGGCTCGCCACGTGTATAGGATCACGCATTGGTTCCTCCGTCCCCGGCAGAAAGGGGCAGTACGGTCGCGGGCCCGACAGAAGACGACACCGACCCGTGAGGGAAGGTGTTCCCGTGAAGGTTCGACTTCCGCCTACGAGCACCGCGCGTCGACCTGCACGCCGGGAACGGGTCGCGACGACGGACCGGAGGGGAAGTGCGTCCGGAGCCGACCAGGTGAGAGACGCCGTGCCGAAGCGCCCGCGCCATTAATGCCGAGCGAGAAGAGACGACGAGTAGTCGACTCCTCCGTCAGCGACACGAGCGCAAAAGCGCATTCCGAAGAAATCGGCGTCCACCCGGCCTAAGAACGACAGCAAAGCCCGAGGACCTCACCGCCGCACACAAATCGAGTTTGGGCAACTTGCGGCAGCTCCGGACTGAGTCCCCCCGCGATCGCGGTGAACGGTCCCACCCGTTTACCCCTGGGCGGTTTCACGTTCTCTTGAACTCTCTCTCCAAAGTTCTTTTCAACTTTCCCTCACGGTACTTGTCGACTATCGGACTCGTCCCGGTATTTAGCCTTGGATGGAGCTTACCACCCGATTTGGGCTGCGTTCCCAAGCAACCCGACTCTCGGATCGAAGGCCGTCGCTCGCTGTCCGCACCGAATGGGCCTGGCACCCGCCACGGGCGGCCCCGATCGAGGGAACTCCGAACTACGCGAGACAAAACGAACGGCTGCCTTCGACCCGTGCGCCACACGTCCCGAAGCCTTTTACTTGCGACGGGATTCGGCGTTGGGCTTCTCCCGGTTCACTCGCCGTTACTAAGGGAATCCCGGTTGGTTTCTTTTCCTCCGCTTAGCGATATGCTTAAGTTCAGCGGGTCGTCTCGACCGAGCCGAGGGCGGTGATATAATAATAATTAGAAAATTTGCAGTGGCAGTGTGGATGAACGTCGACGTCGTCGCCTTGTTAGACAAGCGGCTTGGAAAAGTCGAAGAAAGAGGACGCGATAGATTCACCGATTCTCGGCTAAAACCCACTCGAACGCTCAAGGTCAATAGTATTCCCCAAAGAGCGAAACGAGCTGGCGCTCATACGCGGCGGCCACGGATAGAGGAGGGCTCAACATCGTGGCTCGAGCGCGAACCGAGAACGGATCGTCAGATCCCTTTCTTCTTCTTCTTCGCCAAACGACGACGATGACGACGACACCAGCAACGCCTAGCTCTGCACGCGGTCAATGGGAGCGACTCCGCGGTCTGCAAAGCGGGAGACGAAGGAGAGAGAGGAGAAAAATGTTTTATTTTTTTTTTCCAAATTCCTGCGACGTCCCGGTTTCCACCGCGCGATAGTGGAGGGCATCACGCGCGGGGACGGTGAGATGTTTTTCGGTATCCGAGAAAACATGCAATTTTCCGCCTCTCGACCGGACGGGGCCCCGAGACAAGGGATCTCGGAGCCGCAATGTGCGTTCGAGGTGTCGATGTTCACTGAGTCCTGCAATTCGCATCAGTTCTCGCGGCTGGCCGCGCTCTTCATCGACGGACGAGCCGAGTGATCCCCCGTCCAGGGTTTTCAACGGTTTTGTTTTTGTTTGGTTTTTATTTTGGATTCTTTTTTTTTTTTTTTTTTTTATTTAAAAAAAAAGAGGTTTTGGTGTGTGCGAGAAGTTTTGAAGAAGATATAGACAAGAAAGAGATGTACGAAGAGGCTGGCGCGACGGGTTAGGGTCAGGAGGACGTCGACGACACACAACGACAACGGCGATCGCAAAGTATTCAATGCGAAGGCAACCACCGTCGTCGTCTTAGAGGCGTGTGTCGACGTCGACGACAAAGACAGTCACGAGTCACGCGCCCCAGACCGGGCGGTCTCTTCTTCTTCTTCATCTGTCGAAAGGTAAAAGGCAATGATCGACTAGTAGTAAGTAGAAGAAGAAGAGACTCTTCAAGAGCAGGCTGTGAACAGGCTAAAAACAACGGCGGCCAGCACAGCGTCAGTAAAAGCTCACCCGCGGGCCATCGCGCGCTTTGTCGTCGGCAGACGGTTAACTCACGGGCAACCATCTTCTCTCTCCAGTCCCCGTTGTCGACCAGCACGAATTATTCCTCGTAAAGCATAGAGCATAACGGCGTCTCTCTTTCTCGATAGTTTATTAGGTTATAATACAGGCTACCATATCTTCTCCGGGTTTTCGTTATATATATATACGGTTTGTTGTGTTGTTGCTGTTGTTGTTCACAAAAACACGAATCGGTAATGATCCTTCCGCAGGTTCACCTACGGAAACCTTGTTACGACTTTTACTTCCTCTAAACGATCGGGTTCGGTCGTCTTCTCCAGGCATCGAACGCCGAGGCGGGGCCCGAAGACCTTCACCCGGCGGCGTCGTCGGCCAGATCCGAGGACCTCACCGGACCGTTCGATCGGTAGTAGCGACGGGCGGTGTGTACAAAGGGCAGGGACGTGATCGACGCGGGCTGTTGACCCGCGCCTACCGGGAATTCCTCGTTCACGGGGTTGGTTACAGGCCCCGATCCCTATCACGGGAGGTGGTTGAGAGGTTTCCCGACCCTCTCGGGCCGGGGCGAAGTCCCCGCTGATACCTCCAGTGTAGCGCGCGTGCGGCCCCGGACATCTAAGGGCATCACAGACCTGTTATCGCTCCGCCTCGTGTGGCTTTCTGCCACCCGTCCCTCTAAGAAGTGCGTGAGAAACCGACCCGGACACGCGACACGATCAAAAATCGCGCACGAGCCCGCACACGACCGCCCACGGAGGGAGCCGCACTCACATCGGCGCACTAGTTAGCAGGCCGGAGTCTCGTTCGTTATCGGAATCAACCAGACGGATCGCTCCACCAACTAAGAACGGCCATGCACCACCACCCACCGAATCGAGAAAGAGCTATCGATCTGTCAATCCTACCGGTGTCCGGACCGGGTGAGTTTTCCCGTGTTGAGTCAAATTAAGCCGCAGGCTCCACTCCTGGTGGTGCCCTTCCGTCAATTCCTTTAAGTTTCAGCTTTGCAACCATACTCCCCCCGGAACCGAACTCTGGTTTCCCGCAGGCTACCCGCCGGGTCATGGAAGCGAACGCCGGCGGATCGCCGGTCGGCATCGTTTACGGTCGGAACTACGACGGTATCTGATCGTCTTCGAACCTCCGACTTTCGCTCTTGATCGAGGAAAACGTGCTTGCCACACGCCATCGCTGCAGTTCGTCTTGCGACGATCCAAGAATTTCACCTCTAACGTCGCAATACGAGTGGCCCCGACCGCTCCCTTCGATCATTGCCTCGCCGTAGACGGAGACCGACAGACGTAGACGAGGCCCTCTTCCATCATTCCATGCTTATCGTATGCAAGCTTGAACAGCCCGCTCTGAGCACTCTAATTTTTTCAAAGTGAACGTACCGGCCGCCGCGGACACTCGATTAAGAGCACCCTTGGAGGAGAAATCACCGACGGCAACACGGGGTCACGTAGCAGAAGGGAGCCCGAGAGCCCGGACGCGCGAATAGCGCACAAGAGTCGGAGAACGAGCGAACCCGCTACCTTTCCCAAGCGCGAACCCGGCACGCCACGCCGACCACCAGATAGCCCGCGGTCGTCTTTATAGCGATTGACACCGGCGGAAAGGGCCGGGAATGCGAACGGACGACCAAAGTCAACGATGGACGATGGCGCCGCCGCCCCGGGGCCGCGTGAGCGACCACGAACCCGAGTTCGGACTACGAGCTTTTTAACCGCAACAACTTTAATATACGCTACCGGAGCTGGAATTACCGCGGCTGCTGGCACCAGACTTGCCCTCCGGTTGGTCCTCGTTAACGGATTTGAAGTGTACTCATTCCGATCGCGGGGCCTCGACAGAGTCCCGCGTCGTTATTTTTCGTCACTACCTCCCCGTGCCGGGAGTGGGTAATTTGCGCGCCTGCTGCCTTCCTTGGATGTGGTAGCCGTTTCGCATGCTCCCTCTCCGGAATCGAACCCCGATTCCCCGTTACCCGTAGTAACCACGGTAGGCACTTAACCGACCGTCGACAGTTGATAGGGCGGACCCTCGAGGGACCCGTCGCCGGGCGTGGAAGCCCGTGCGATCGACCAGTGAGTTATCCAGAGTCACCAAAGCGGAGCGCGCCGCCCTTTGGTCCCGAAACGAGCCGAAACCCGAAACGGGAGGACGGAAATCGCGCATCGGTCTCAGTCTAATATGTAGCGCCGCGACCCAAGACGGCCGTCGCGGGTGCCAGCACGCAAGGTGAGGCGACCACGGCGCGACGACCGATCGCGGCCTGTGTCACATGTATTAGCTCTAGAATTGCCACAGTTATCCATCGCCTCCGAGGAGGATTACGGTCCCGAGGATTAGGTCCGGTTCCTGAGCCATTCGCGGTTTCGCCCGTTCTAATGCGTGGCGTGAACTTACACTTGCATGGCTTAAGCTTTGAGACAAGCATATGACTACTGGCAGGATCAACCAGGTATCATCGAGGTGTAGTTTTGGTTATTATACACGACGACTTTGCTAACGAACGACGCGTCGGAGGACGACGACGACGACGACGACGACGACGACGACGACGACGACAACGACAACGACGACGAAAGAAAGAAGACACGGGAGCCGAGGACAGACCCGCGGAGCGAGTACTTAACAAGCGAGTCCTCGGACCGGTTTGATTTTTCGGTTTCTTTTTCGGAGGCTTGAGCGAGATCGTGCACGGCGGCGGCAGCGGCGGCGGCGACGACGTGGGTTTAGTACGACGACGACGACGACGACAGCAGCAGCACGACACACACAACAAACCGACGAAATGGGGGGGGGGGAACAGGCCAAAGACTCGTCGACTTAGGCTGGCTAAGTCGACGTGACACTCGACCTCCTCCTCCCCCTCTTCTCGATCGCATCGGGATAAAACGAACTAGTCCGATTCGAGCACTGAGTCGCAGGGAGGACGTTCAGCACAAGTATCGATCACTGACGTGAGCGCTTCGCCGGACGGTAAAAAAAGGCACCGATTCCAGCATCCGTTCGATTCGACGGTCGGGGTATAGATATCATCAAAGACGATGACAACGACGGGAACTGCGGACGATAAACGAGGGGGTCGACGACGACGACGGCGAGCTGCTGTTACTGCGAACCGGCCACCGAAGCCTTGCCTTGCCTACGACCGACAACAAAGACAACGACGCGACCGACAAGAAATCAGAAGCGCTGGAGGCAGTGAGGCGGGCAGTGAGGCGGAGGAGGCGACGGCGGCGAGGGAAGACAGCGAGCGAGCGGGCCGTCTGAACGCGTTTTCGGACGATTTCGCGCAACGGCATGGCGGCACCGAGGGCGAGCTATCCAATGTCGTGCCAGACGGGGGTGCTTGTCGACTCTTTCGTCCCGGGACATTATTCAAAGTGAAAAGGCGGTGAACAAGCCGGGAGAGTCGACGGAGGCGGCGGTTGCACTAGTGGGTCCTCTTGGTCTGCGTACCACACCGCGTGGATATATATACATCTTGAGATGATACCCAGAGGTGATGACGGCACGCAGAGAGGTAGGCAACCTTTCGAGCGTCCGGGTGGAGACGGTGTCCGACAAAGAGGAACGACTAAGACGACGACGACGACGAGGAGGAGGAAGACGACGGCGACGAAGAAGAAGAACCTGGGGGTCTGCTGGAGACACAGCGGGCTTTCGACAACGACGACAACGACGACAACGACGACAACGACGACGACGACAGATCTTCCAGGATGTGCGGACGTGAACGTTTCTCCTCCGGGGGACTGCGACGACGGCACCGAAGAAGACGTGGCAACCACGGTAGCGGCGAACCAGGGAGACGCTGCGGTGACCAGGTGGTAGAAAGATTAGCGGCAAAGACGATCAAGACTACGGTGACCGGCTGTGCGGGGCGGGCGAGCGAAAGTGCTGCTGCACAGCAGCAGCAGCAGCAGCAACAACGGGCGGGCGACCAGGAGAACTGGACGGACGACAAAATCGACAACGTACGACAAAGACACGACAGCACTGTGAGGTGGACGAATCTTCGTAGTTCTCTGACGCCACGCTCGCCAACCGATCACCGACTATGCCCTTCCTACCAACCTTGTCAAAACACCGAATTCGTGTGACAACTCTTGCATTTTTTGAGAAATTATTATTATTTCGTCAAATAAATTCACAGGCAGCATCCCTGTACTAAATAAATACGATTCTGATAGTTTTTTTTAAAATTTGATTTTTATTTTTATACGAATTTACAGATTTTTAAAAAATGGAGAAATCACACCTAGCTCAGACGTTAGCGACCGAGTGCCTATTCCCTGAGCGGCACCACGGCCGCAAGCGGTGGACGCTCGACCGTGCTGGAGAGCTACAATCTGCGAGTCGGGCACCAAGTGTTGAATCTTGCCTGAAAGGCACATACTGCTGGTGGTGGTAGTGGTAGTGAGACCGTGCTGCTGCCGCCGTGAAGAAGCCGTGCGTCGTCGTCGTCGTCGTCGTCGTCGTCGTCGTCGTCGTCGTCGTCGTCGTCGTCGTCGTCGTCGTCGAGGAGCAGGTCTCTCTTTCGTTTGGTGGCGCGACCGTGCTGCGACGCTTCACGTCGACGTGTCGGGCACATACTCACCAGCGTTTTGGTGGCGTGACCGTGCCTGGGCGCTACAAGTCGACGGTGGTGGTGACACCATGCTGTTGCCGCGAAGAAGCCGTGCGTCGTCGTCGTCGTCGTCGTCGTCGTCGTCGTCGTCGTCGTCGTCGTCGTCGTCGTCGTCGTCG
>JAYJLV010107276.1:0-11558 GCA_036873485.1 Torymus texanus | reverse complement strand
ACCCCCCCCCCCCCCCCCTCTTTCTCCCCACCCCCCAAAAAAAAAAAAAAAAAAAAAAAAAAAAAAATGCCAAACCTCGCAGTCGTACTCAAATTTTTTCAAAAAATAATTAAACCACCACGCAGCGCGAGCAAAACGACTTCTCTCTTCTCTCTCTCTCATTCTACCTGCGCGTACCTATATCCTCTCTCTTTCTGCTCTCCGCCAACACTCGGCACGCACACCCTTTGTGCACCCGTCCTTCGCGCGAACGGCAGCGCGAGGAAAAAAAAGAGAGAAACCGCGCGGCTACGGCGTTGGCGGCGGCGGCGTTCATTCATGCAGACTCTCTGCATGCCGCCGCCGGCAGAAAAGGTGTTTCTCTTCCTCTCTCTTGCCGTCTCCTCTCTCACATGCTTCTGATATTCTCCATAGCGTGCACGCGCGCGCGAACGAACGAAAGGAAAAGAGAGAGAGAGAGAGAGAGAGAGAGAGAGAGGGAAAGCAAGAGGAGATCCGGATTAAGATAAGGCCCTTTAATTTCGTGATCTCTCGAGCTCGAGCTCGCGCGGCTTTTGATTTTGGCCGTCTCTTTGTTTTGTCCTCGGGCGTTGTGATGCGAGGGAATTGAATTTGAAGGCATTTTTTTCGTGTTGAATGGGGAGGGAAGTTGGCGTGTAGATTCGTACAGGTATATGTAGGGGCAATGGTAGAAAACCAGAGCCGAGTTTTGGTGTGATGAATGGCGGTTCCGTTCGAGTGTTGGGTATTAGGTAATTTAATTAGAGTGCTTGTAGTGATGTCTAGGTGGTTTTATGATAAATAGGTTTCAAGATATCAAGAGTTTTGAAAAGAGTGTTAAGTGACTCTATATATATCGCGTGCAATAATGAGGATCTTGTTTGGGAAAATTCAATTTACGTTAACTTTCTTACGTCATAACGAATATAGGAAGTACGTTGTAAAATTGCAGACAATTATTAATTTATAAAGTAGCAGCCCGCTTTCGAATTGCGCTACTACAAGCTAAAAATACAACTGCGCTCAATGTAGAGATTAAAAAAAAGTAGATCACTTTAATAATAAATGAAAGTTATGGTTTTATTGCATTCCTTCTTGTGTTATAAATTAACAATATTATCAAAAATATCTTTTTAAAATCTATAATAAAATATTCGATAACTTATCTCGTATTTATGCAACTACATGAGAATAAAAATCCACTGATCAAATTCTGAATGTATTTAATGTACAAGGAAAAATAATTAGTTAAATATACGATCTTCGTAAGTGGTAAAAATACGCGTCCTTCGGAAGCTTGAAGCAATTCAAGCTGAGTAAATTCGTAATATTATTGCAATCGACTAAATCACCTCAAAGTAATTACAAGAAACAACCGGAATAAGTATCGTACCGTGAACAAATATGCATTCGTTGCCACGTTGGTCATCTGGAAAATCGTTTCTATTGCTTTGAATTCAAAGCGGACTAATTAATGAGTTGTAATTCTCGAAAGCTGTTTATACTGTACATGTTCAAAGTAAAGCCATCTCAATTTGTATACGATTCTGTGACTATTTGCTATCTGTGACCAAGAATACTCTAGAAAGAATTCGTAATATGAAAAGTTACTCATGCTAATAAAAAATAATACAGTATCCAAACCCCACTTTGATATGAGCAATACAAGATAACAAAAATAAAGTGTAATATGACAAATTATGATGATAATGATAATGAGCAAATAATATTTATTTTTTTATTAATCATATCATAAAGAGTTATTTAAAAAATAATAACAAACACTCCAACCTAAAATTTATAAACTATAAATATGCGGTTTGACAAATACGTAATTACGCAAAAATTTCTCATTTGGTAGTATACATAAAATAACAATATAAACATTCAAATAGTTTATTAAGTGGGTGTGGAATATCGACCTTTATTATACGACCTACTGTACCGGTCGAAAAGCAGTGAGGGAAAGCGAATTTGGATAAGTCGGTAATAGTAGTACTAATCGAGTTATAACAAATTACACACTTTCCAACTGAACCGGTAGGTCGCATAATAGAGGTCGGCTGAAATACAACGATTTTGAAAATCTCACGCATTATGTAATCAAAATAAAAAATATACTTTTTGTACCTTTAGTTGAATGTTAAGGAAAAGTCATAATTGATAAAGGAAATGTGTGAAAGATTTCGAAAATTCTTTTAGACTTAATAAAATAATCAGATATTTTATTATAATTTTTTGTAACAATTAGTTATAGCATTTAATATCTATATTCTAGTAATCACAAGAAGTCAATTTAAAAGATTTGCTTCTTTCAGTGCTGTCGTTCAATTTGCTAATATACTGAATCATCTGGAGGCTAAAACAAAATTTTTAATTTAATTAATAATTTGTTATCATCATCAACCTGTTCACGAAAAAGCACAGAATAAAAACGATTAACAAACACGTAATAATTGCGCCAATTATTTTATATAGCTAATCTATTATTGTTATATTGAAAGCTGCCAATAAAGATATTTAATAATATTTTTTAAATAATATTTTAGTTTAAGCATTCTCGATAGATACGTCATAATAAACGATTTTTCAAAGAATAAAAATAGTCAATGCCCTTATAGATTTGCATGTTGTGCATTAACTTCCATAGTTATTGCTACTGATTATTTATGCCAACAGTCCATCCAATGAACTGGTTGCAACAACTATGTACTATTTTTTACTAATTTGTAATAACTATCATCTTTGGTTCTGTATATTCTTTTGACCAATATGAATAGTAATTAATAAGAAATAGTAACCAATAAAAACAGTACCTAATTATTTGGTTACTGAAACTAACTTTTTTCCGTACCTAGAGTTTGAAACCTTGTTTTGTTGCTGTAAGTTGAAAACTTCACCAGATACTCGACAAACATAAGTAGTACGGCTTACCAGCCTACAAATGAACAAATTTCATAATATAATATAAAACTGTTTCTTTAATTTTGAAAAAATTATTTCTATTCAAAGAATTCAGAAAAAAACTTCGAGCATGTACTGGAAAATTCGAGACCGTTTCATATTAAAAAAATCAAGAGCTTTTAACTATATGTAAGATTCCGATTTTGTACATTATATAGAACCATTCTAAATTGTCAAGCGTCAGACAAGTTTTTTTTTCTCAAAATATTGTATAATTATTTAATATTAAAAAGATGAAAAATTATGAAAATTAGATAAGTAATGTTATTAACCTTCTGACAGCCGGCATGACGCCATATGGCGTCATTCCATGATCGGCCCACATATACTATTCCTAAAGAAACATTTATATGGAAAATTTCGAGAAAGTTACACTTTTTCAGTAGGAAAAATGCCGGCTGTCAGAAGGTTAACAAGTATAATGCATTGATATAACAATCATATAAAATTAGAAATTTTCTGTAAACTTTATGTAATTTTAATGAACGTATAGTCTTACAATATAATGTTATATTATTACATACATAATTACTTATTGAAAACGTAATTAAAACAGGATTTAAACTTGCTTGTATAATAAGTAAAAAGTATGTACTTACTGGTGGTGGGTTATCATTGTCTGCAGCATACGCAGATGATGCTACGAGAGAAAGTGACATTACGTAAACGAAAATCATTTTCATTTTCAAATATGTATGCCTCATGGTTCTTTTATATATGAATTCTTCTTTGTGACAATCATTATGTAAACTATCTTAGCATTTATTTAGCTCATATGGCAATGAGTAATAGAAAATAAGTAATTATAATTGTTCTGATACATCATTTTGGTTAAATTTACTTACTCTTCATCAAATATTGTGTATGACTAATTATGCTTTATTGCATGACTTCAATTTTTAATCCGAGCGCTATAGGGGAAGGTATATGTGAGGGTTTTTGTAAACGATGATATTTGATGGATGCACCGAGGTTTTCTTTTTAAATATTTTAACCCGCTGAATACAAATTTTCAAGGAGCTTTCCGGGAAATTATTAAGAAAATTTTTATAATTAATTTTCCCGGAAAATAGATCCCGATTTTGGTTTTTCAAATCAAAATAATATTTTCGTTTTAATCTTAACTTAAAAGAAATTTTATTTCTTTTTTTTTTGTAAGGTACAGCCTTATTGTGAAAAAAATTCCACATTTTGGAGAAATCGAAAATTCCACGATTTTTATAGGTATTATGTACTAAGTGTAAGGATAAAAATGATAAGAATCTCAATAAAATACTATAAAAAAAACGCAAACTTATAAATTCTTCCGAAATTTCAAAAGTCTTTTAAAAACATGTAAGTAATATATTTTGAGTCATCATCAAGAAACATAGGCATCAAAGAAATACGAGAGTGAATGTGTAACTAGAACGAGTACGTTGCTTAACTTAGTTTTAAGTTCTAATCAAGGAGCATGGTAATGCCCAGGAGACAAGTTATGAGTTACGAAGACTGAGGATACACCGTGCTACATACACACGGTAACATGATTTTCTAACCCAACCCATGTAACCTATGTTTTATGTCATATATGATACAAATTTATGTTACAACACATGTGTTATTTTGACTAAAATAGAAACAAAAAGGAATACAAACAAACTGAAAATCAGAGCAGGGTTAAACAAGAGACTATCAAACACCTTCTGAGTTATTATGCAACTTTTGCAGGTCTGAGATAATGTATACTAGCGTATAATGGGCCAAACAGCTGGAATACTTGGTAGACATGTACTTGATCAAGTGCCGGTCTAGCAGTATCAATCGAAACACTATCACTATAAGTTTCTCAATACAGTTTATTGAATATACAGTTATATTTGCAGTAGTAAGTATGTGTACTAGGAACAACTCAATCTATAGGATTTGTGCTAACTTGGCGGTAATTATATATAAGAGCATATACAAATGAATCCATTCCAATACTCACGCTCAAATTATATAAGGCCTGAGTGCACGGCTTTCAAATGGAGAGTAGTAAAAAAATATAGTGTACAATAAACATTATTGCTCACAGTACTCGAAAATGGATTTTGTTAAAAATCATTGTTAACTTCAATGTAGTTGATTTGAAAATGAGTTTAAAACTATTTTGCAGATATTAAAAGTACATCTAGGTACTGTGCCCAGCTTCTAGTTATGAGGAAAACCAAAAAGACTAAATAAACACGAGTCACAACAATGCGCAGAACTCTTCACAGTTTACAGCTGTTATGATGAAAAATGGTAAATGATGAAGCATAACACGATTATTCAATACAATATTTTACTTGAAATCAATAAATTTGAGCAAAATAATATTTTAAATTACTCATTATGATACGAGAAAAATAAATGATAAGATGTACAATAATTATTTGACAACTGTAACAATATAAGAATATGTATAAAACGACACGTACATGAAAAAAACTTAGTTTATTTCGCCACTTTGAGATATCCATACGTAACTAGATCTGAAATTAAAAATGTTTTCCGTTTAGGTGATGTTGTTTTATACCGTAGCGTTGTTTGCTCTAATAAACTATGAGGCATATATTAAGTGCATACTCTTTTTTATAATATTCATAACCTCAAAATATTTTTTAATAATTTTTTCACTCATAACTGTATAATAATACAGTATAATATTATACTAACTAGGAGAGTGTTAGAGGAGTCCCTGTGGGTCAGGGATTTTGTTCAAACTTTGTTATGAAAGCGTGAAGTTGAGCATCGAAAGTGCAACAAAACATGCATACTGTCGATTAGTCAATTTTAGGGATTAAACAGTGTATTTTCTTTACTTAACTTCAAGCTTTCATAATTTTGCAAAGCATCAACATTTTTTCATTTTTTAAGAAACAAATTTAGTATAGATATTTTAGCCTTTTCAAAGCTAAAGGGTTGTTGTTTTATAAACAAAATTTCTTAACACTTTAACTATAAAACTAAAAATGTTCAGAACTTTAGTGTTAGGGTCCACTACTTCAGCTTTCTTCATATTTTTACATCCAAAAATGTATCCAAAAGTTTGAACTAAATCTGTGATCGGCAGGTAGTATAGTCTCCTAGTACGTGTCTATCTATTTTGTATTTATTTATTGTACGAGATGTGCATTTATATGATTTGAAATTTCTTTGACTGTTATTAATACTTTGGATTGGTAAACCCTAATTATGTTGTTCAAGTATCTGCTAATGCTTCTTTTGCTTTTAAAGATTTTTTTGAAAATTTAATTGACATTCAACCTTTTTCAGATGCCATAGTAGAGTCCAGACCCAGGATGAAACCGATTTTTTAAACCTACTTTTATAAATTAAAAAAGAACAAATATTTAATGTGACAACTATTTATAATAAAACCATCTCAATAAAACTGAATTTATTAATTTTATATGACAAGAAATTTCTTTCATAAATTTTTTTATGTATAATTCACTACTTACTTATATTTATATTTTTTTAATTTTTGTATTCTGAATCCCATCTACGTGAAAATTAATTATATTTATTAATGCAATTTACAAGTATAACGTTATATACTTTACGGCATTATGATACACCAGAGATCAACATATATGTATAAAAAATTGTATATCAAAGGGAAATAATACATTTCCCGTTTTTTTTCAACCGTATTTTTTTTCAACAAAGTGAGCGAAACTTGCTGAATTTATGTTAAATTAGAAACTATATAGCCACGTGGTCGACTTGGGAGGTTTCCCGCGCTTTTCCTCACGCGTTCGCGAACGCTCCCTTGAGAAGCGTGTGCGAAATGAATAGATCTATGCGCATGCGCGAATTTCGCGCACGCCGTGTGTAAAACAGCTATTGTGCACACCCAAAACAGGCACGAGAAAGCGAGTTTCGCGCACTTCGTTAAAAAATAGTTATTTTCGAACACTATTTTTTTACACGACGTGTGAGAAGCTCAATTTGGCTCATGCTTTTTTATTCAAGCGTGCGAGAAATCGAACTTCTCGCGCGGAGTGTGAAAAAAAATATTATGTGTTTATTTACCATCAGTTGACAGAAAAAAGGGAACAACACGGATATGGTCTAAGAAAGTGTACTTTTCGGATGTGCGCTAATTCATATTCATCCACACCAAACCATATCCTGCCATGTCTATCAATATTCGTCCGTTCATCACTTCCAATACGTAAGATGTCAGAGTGAAACAATGACCTCATCATTTTAATATAATAAAAGAAAAAGAAAAAAATAAATATGGCTCTTTTGAAATAGGTAATAAAGTCACATAATACTGTATAACACAGACAGTTTGGCAGGTTGCGAAGTCGACTTATGAGGTCAAGTAAATATAAACTAGAGTTTACAGTTTACATATGGATGCGCCACTTGAGATTTAAATGCGGCACAAGAATTTTTGGTTAGACCCACTGCTGCGACAGTTAGATAAAAAAAAAATGATACAGGAGCTAAAACATTACTAAACTTTTTCGAAACTGCAGCATTTCAGATTTAAAAGCCCATAATAAGTGCAATACAATAAATGTTCTTTACAAAGCACATAACTGAATCAAAGTTAGAAAAAAATGGTAATTTTTGATGATTTTTATGTATTCTTTCTGGAGTTTGTCGGTGATGTTGGTCTTTTTCCGAAGGACCCGCGTAGGAATTAAAATAATGAAAGGTTCAGACGATGAGTCGAAGGGGAGAGAATCTCTTAGAAGTTTTCGAGTGCCGGTGCCGAATTTATAGGTGGCGTCGAAAGGTTTCAGATTGATGAGGCGAAGTTTATATAAAGGGTAATATTTGGAATACGTAAACAATATAAGTTGATTTCAAAGTTCGAGGAACGATTCCTGTATGTATATAAACGTCTGTAGAGTATATGGCACCTTTCTTCTATTTAGGGGAAATAATCAAGTTAAATAGTTCTTTTCTAGTTATTAGAAGCTTCATTATTGTAGTAATACAAGCATCTTAATCTAGTCAGAGCTTGACTTTAATTGGAATGGTTGATTTTATTCGAAGAAAAGATAAGTCAATAGATGATATACACAAAGATTTATCTCTACACAAAACATAAAAGTGTGTCAACTCGTTTTAAACTAGTTTTATTATAAGTATTTGTCATGTTTAATATTGACATTCTTCTGATTTACTAGAATCAATTTTAAATATCTTTAATATTTATTGTCTGAATTAAATTTTCAATGCTGAGTCTCGAAAAAGCTTTTATATTTATAATCTTGGTTTCCACTTTGATTATACTTCATAATAAAACTTATAATTGTATTTTGTTTTTAAGTTCTGAAAATATCAAATATAAAAAGCTTATGACAATTTGAAAAATTTTAGAAGCTAAAAACTATTGTTAAATTCTACTTTTAGTTTCTAGGATTTTAGAGAATGTCTTATCATACAGTAAAAAAAGGTCAAGCACCCTTCAAGAATTTTTCTCAAAATAATCTCAGGCTCTGAATCAATGCACTTCATTCGCACAGATCCTATAATATATGGAACAATTGAATTATAAAATGAACAAGATGTTTTATACATAACTTTTAATACTTTTTAATCCTGCCCTTGTTTTCTCGAAAATGTTTAATAAAATTATTACAGTTTCACTGAATTCTTTAAAACTTTTCAAAATATAGATACTAATATTTTCATAAAAATTCAGAAAACTTTCGATCAAATCATAACAGCTATATATATTATGATATCACTTATTTTAGTACTTATTCCGGTGCATGAATATGCGTATGATTTATGGACGCAACAAATAAATTTGAAGTTTGAGATTTGTTTTGGCAAGTGCTGCGCAAACTTCTGAAAGTAGGTTTATTTTACCTCCGCTCGCGGATCTCGTCTACATCTGCACACGTCTTCTAATTTGCAGAAACGAGATATTTCAAATAAAGTGTATTACTATAAATAGAACTGATTTAATTCACAAGTATACGCAGCATTTTGTAAACTATTTTATTGCTCTCTCGAATTCTGCACCGATGAGTTTCTTAGAAATTCATTTGACGATGAATATATGAGCTATTCCTAAAATTATTTTCCATCTATGTCTCAAGAAAAATGAAAAAAATTTTTTTTTAAGGCATGTTTTTAAGACAGCTTTTCTTGTCCTTTACACCTTCTTAATGCACAAAATTTGTTGCTGACAATAATTAAATTTTTTTTAAATGATTAAAAATAGCTCTAGGTTGGTTCTGAATCATTCCACTCAAAACAACTCAATATGAAGTTTGGAAAATAGAAATTGATACTATTGAGAGCTTTTCAGATCTTTTTTTGATTTGAAAATGTTGATGCATTTTCTATTTTTAATCATTTTAAAAAAATTGAATTATTGTCATAAAAAAATGATACCATCAAATCGAGTGTGATCCTACTTTTGTTATGTTCAGAGAGTCTTTTCGAGACGCAAGAGGGAAATAATTTTAAGAATAGCTCACATGAGTGCAGTGAATTTTATAAAGCTTCATTAACCACACATGTGACCATTAATAATTAAAAAAAATCTAATATCCATGAACACTTGTTCTCTTTAAGAAAACTAATCATCTCGTTGACCTTTTTTCAGCCACGTCATTTATTACTATATAAACCTGCCCCTATACCAACCTCCGCGACAAAATTGACCTATAACAATCCCTTTGTTCCGTCCGTGTACCTCCTTCCACCTAAACAATACACTTCTATGCAACCTGTACACCACTCTAAAAATACCCCAACCAGCTACACAGCAGCAGTGCACTCCCTATAAAAAAAAAAGAAAAAAAGTACCAGCGATTCACTTCCTACTTCGCTTTTTAATCATCGTTCTATGACCGTTTATAGCCTCCTTGCCGGGCGAGGCTGCCAAATATCAAAACGGTGACACTCTGGCAACACGATGCAAGCTGCTGCTCTGTGCGCCGAATTCGCAAAAAGCCTAATTATCGCGAGGGCGTGTGTACGCACGCGCACATTCGACACAGGTGGCCGTAACTACGCTTTTCACGGCTGCTTCCGTTTCTCTATAACGCGCGAGTGCGCGTTGTGTGGGTGTGCTGTTTCTTGCTCAAACGTTATTCTGTATATATATGATTTTCGTTGCGCAGTTTGCGTCGGGGATTTTCGCCGACGATGAGATTACAACGAAGGGGAGGACACTGAGATTATGAAGCAAGAGGGGCTTGGACGTGTGTGTGTGTATACGAAGTCGATATAGAAGTTGGGATGTTACGGAAAAATGAACGGATAAAATGAGTGGTACTTACTCGGGATTAAAAAACTTAAATAGCGACTAAAGCTTTTAGATTTTTTTTTACCTATAGTTTTCTTTTATGAGTAATTCTTTTTAGAAAATTAGTTTGAAATTGTACTGTTCATGCGTGAAATCGAGTCACGCTTTATTTCCTGATTAAAACAAAATAAGAAAAATAGGCGAACTTGTACGAGTAACTTGTAAATTTCTATTATTATACTTATATTCTTTTAAATAAAGAGGAAATGTTCTTAAAACTAATTGTCCTAGTTGTATAATTTAAAACTTGAATTAGCAGCTTTAAAACAGCATTTATTATTTATATAAAAGATTATTAAAATCTGCCATATATTACGCATATAGTAGTCTATTACTTTAACCTATACCCCATCAAGTAATAACTAATTTAGTAACAACAGTATTTTCTTCTACAATTTTTTATTCATATTTCTATTACTGTTAAAAACATTCGCAAAGAATAAAAACAGTAAGCTTTTAATACTTTCTTCAACTCATAATTATTTTATCTTTGTTAATACTTTAAAATCTTAAATAGATTTTCTCGTCATCTGGCGTCAAAATGGCACAATAATTTAAGAAAGTACATTTACTCTACTTTCATTATGGAAACCATAAATTTTTCAGTTCAGATCAGAACTTGGACTTTTGCAGCATGCGACACGAAACAGAATACGGTAGATTCTTTGGTACCATTAATTACTCATTTCTCGGTATTCCTTAACAATTGTCTTAGAACTGTCACATTTACCATTTTTGTTAAATGACTTCTTCACTCAGTTAAAATTAGATCTAAACAAATATAAACTAATCTCAGTAAACTTCTATGATTCTAACAGCTAGAAATTACCCACATAACAGACGTGCATATAACAAAATCACAACTTAAATTTTCTTTTCAGCTACGTAACTTAAAACGTAACTTAATGCATCATGCACACAGCACTCGTATAACTGTACCGTTTTCTGAAGTCAGCTTCAAATTGATTTCCAATTACTTTTATTTGCATACCCGCGTAATCACTCGCGGTACAGCAACTCTCCCGTCGTCCTCCTATCCACGCACGGTTCTCTCAAAAAAAAACGAAACCAAAAGATGATACAGGAAAAAGAAAAGAAAAAAAAAGAGATCGTTTCCACGTATCATCCGCAGCAGTTGCGCAACTTCTCACTCGAAATCGACGATATACCCACGGCGCGATGCAGGAAAGGCGCGTAATTACACACCTCTTTCCAGACGTAATACCCCCGGGAGAGGCTATATATATATATATATATATATATATATATATATATGCAGCAGGGCCGCGAGAACACCGAT
>JAYJLV010107265.1:0-11558 GCA_036873485.1 Torymus texanus | reverse complement strand
CTCTCTCTCTCTCTCTCTCTCTCCTTAGTAATACACATCTATCATTCTCATTTTAGGTAATTGCTCAAGTAAAATTTTGCGTTATTTCATAAATTATTGAGACAGAATTTTTGTATCCTTTAATTTAATTCAGTCAGGTTTTTAAATTGGCATATGAGAAATAACTTCCAAACAGACGTTTGTGTCTACAAGTTTTGTACACGGTTCTAACTGCTTCATAAACCGATTCGAGAATTAACTTCTAATCATAATTCAGAAACTTTGAAGATATGATAATTCGATCTTTCGTTTTCGTATAATTTCGTATTTTAGGCCAGTGCACCCCATTGGCACCTCTCGAGCTATGATTTAAGAATGAGTTATCGAGTCTACAAATTTTTATCGTGCTCCTGGCATCGTTTTGGGTCGATTCCAAAAGGTAAATTGGGAGTAAATTGATAGACATTTCCGATGGAATTTTTCGATCCACAAGTGGGTGTTTGTGTCTACAATTTTTTACATAGTTCCAGCTGCTTTATAACCCGATTCCAGAATTAAATTCTGACCTGAATTCAGAAACTTTGAAGGTATGATTTTTCGATCCTTCGTTTACGAGGACGTTCGGTTTTTTCGGACAGTGCACCGCTTGGCAATTACTAAGTTATCCATGTCGCATTAATCTCATATTCAAGTAATGAGAACGCGCCATTCGGTTAAAGCTGAATTCAATGTTGGCTTATATTAAAAATATTAAAAATCCACTTATTTTTTTCGAATCTTCGAACAGTAGTGTAAGGAAACTGGCCCTCGCGAAGTAGTGTAAGCTGTGTAGCTCTTATGCTCTCCATAGAGTTTCTCATCGTGCCAGCATAGGTTAATCTAACTCATCGCTGGGCGCGCTTAAGATATGATCTACCATATCTCAGATGCACCAAAACGTTTTATCGAATCTAGAAATGGCAAGCTTTTAGTAAGCGCAGTTTAAAAGTTTCTCGTTTAATATTTTCTCAAAATAATATAAAATGTTTTTCAATCTATTTTACTAAAATTACGGGATTGAAAATTATGTAGATGTTTTGAAAATTTTTGTCTGGAAATTCTTCAAACTTTAACTAATCTAACAGTGAAGTTTTCAATAAATTATAAATTTGGATATACGATGAAAAGTTTAAGTACGATTGAAATACGATAGAGCATGTCTCGGTTCACGAGTTCCGATATTCCATTGTGTATACTGTTAGACTGTCACAATACTATATTCTGTGTTTAAATGTCTGAGTGATATAAGTTAAAGTAGCTTGGAACTATAGCAACGTAAGATTGATATTTGATATTTTGAGGATATTTAAAAGGGCTAAGACTTCGATTTACAAAGTAGCCGATTTTACATCACGATTATGTGCATGTGCGAACGTGACTAGATTTTCGTGAAAGCTGAGGTCGATATCGAGTATACCCAAGATATTTAAAAGAAGATTTGCTTTACCATCAAATGATCCTCCTCCTCTCTCGTGGTAACACTGCGCGACAACGAGCACGAGTAGATATTGAATAAATCCGAATCGTATATTGCGTAATTTCAAAATAATTAAATAATATTCCCAAAGTCGCTACTTGCTTATAACTTTAATAACTATACACGCACAGTTACATGCGAAGCTAATTTCGGGGACCTATACTCTCTTTGCTCAGAGTCCAGAGTAGTAAGTATGACTAAAGAAATAATATCCCCATTAAAACATACTAGTACGTTTAGATTTATGCGAAACCACAGCACAGGGTCACGTATATTCCAGGTATTTAAAAGGGACAGGAACTTATTCCTCGATCTCTCTGTGTTCTCTAACATTAAAACCGCTGCATAGACTTACAAGCGACTAGATTTTCGCTAAAGGCGAGATCAATATTGAATATTTTTTTACGATATTAAAAAGGAAAAATTACTGAATATTCAATTTTGCCCGGAGCTTCGACTTAAAACACCGTATGGCTGCGAGCGCGACAAGATTTTCATCAAAATCGAGCTGAACGTGAGGTACTGAATAAAAAATTTATCAAGTAAATTTCAATTGAAAACGCAAGTATGTGCAAGCATAACTAACTTTTTGATAATACAACCCCGGACTTTTGTATTTCAAAGATACACAAAAACGGCATTGCGCGTGAGTTACAAAATTAACTTAAAAGTTGAATTTTAGTTAAAATTCGTGAGATGGTTTTAAGAGTGATACCTGAAGGGATATAGATACATTTAAAAATGAAAGATAATAATGAGTTTTGTTTTTCAAATAAGGTTGCGAGCAGAGGCAAACGTGATAAGATTTTCGTCAAAGTAGGATTGGATGTTGGGTTACATTCAAGATCTTTATAAGAAACCTTTACTTAATCCCCACAGTTGCCGCAGACATTGACATTAAAAATGTGTAATTGCCGGGAGGCGCGAGAGCAACTTGACTTTCGCTAAAAGTAAGATCGATATTTGATATTTTAAGGATATTTAGAAGTAGGATGACCGTGAACTTAGAAGTCGCCACATTCTGACATTAGAACTCTGACCTGCTGGTAGCACCACAACATATTTGCAAAATCTAAACTCTATGTTTTCAATTTTGAGGATATTGTAAGCGGGTAAATACTTAATCTTCACATCCGCGCCTTTATATTCAAAATATTGCACACGCGTTTAAGAGTTGATTATCTTAAAGTGCCAATACTTATTTCTCATACTCTGACATTAAAATACTGCGCAGGCTAGAGAGCAATTAGATTCTCACAATATTAAGATTAGACAAATATTTTATTATTTCTTGCTATTAGATTCATCCATTTTATTAGTTTCAAGTTACTGTGCGTTACGTTAATTGATCCTTATAATCAAAATCGGCCCCGCCACGACGGCAGGGGTGGGGCGGAGGGGAAGCAGCGCAGCGGCAGGCAGCTTGCCGCGGGCTCATTGGCGCTATCGAGCAATATTACTTAATTAATTACGGAATATCTACTGTACCGATCACCTTGATTTGTAGGATTTTATCTTAGAATTTTCCGCTCTATCGAATCGTATATACCCAATGCGATAGTTCTTAAGAACCTGTATATTACGTCGTGCGTTAGATTAATATGTTAATCAATCTCAATGAAGAAGTCACATGAAACTGTTAAGAAGAAAATACGTATATTAATCGGGAAAATTCTTATTCAAATTATTTAAATGGGTATAAAATCATTTTTTTTTTAAATTGCTACTTTGTGAATTTTTTTATATTTACAGATAGATATATTATTTATTATCAAATCAGTTATCGTACTGAAAGTGCTTAAAGCAGAAGTCGGAACTCAAAAAATGAAAAAATTTATGTGTTATTGTGTATTTTAATAAAAATACAATAGCAAGCTTTGATTGAATTTCGTCATGAATGGGAATTTGGTTTTTTCGAGTATGTCATCACATTAGTAAATATAAAAAGAATCAATTATGTTTAAATGAACTCAGTATTTCCAAAATCAGTAACATTATCAAATTTTAGTCATTTAAATGGTAGATGGATGAAAATTTAAACATTTTAAGCGTAAATACGCTATCCGATCTCCACCCGTGAGGGAAACCTTTGTTCTCACTACTAGAAGCTGTAACCTGTGAGAAAAACCTAGTTTCTCTCACGGTTTTGTTGGGAAAAAGCATTTGCTCTCGAGAAACTCAACTTTCCATTCGTCTTATTAGTAAGATAAAGGGCCTTTTTCATGCACATATTAAAAACAATAATATACCCAAATGGAAAAAATAAACGGTACTACAATGTAAATAATCGTATGTTTCGGCACGTTCTTATACGTGTCGCTATGTTTCTGTACCTTTCTGTACGATTCGGTACGTTTTGGTACGTTTTGATTAAGATTCGGACATTCACGTATATTCACGTATATTGACGTACATTTTCGTACGTTTTTGTATGCTTCGGTATGTTCTGCATGTTTTGGTACGTTCCGGTACGTTGTACGTTTCGGTACACTTAGGCAAGAAATTTTTTGAGACAAAAGATAATTTTTTCAGTTTTTGTAAGTTTCTGTAGGTTTCTGTACGAGGCTGTACCTTCAAGTACCCTGGCATAAATTTCCATACGATTTGGTACGTTTAGGTACGATCCCGTACACATGACCAAATCTTAATCGAAACGTACCGAAACGTACCAAATGGTGCGAGAATTTACGATAATGTACTAGATTATAACATAGTTGTACGATTATTATTTCCATTTGGGTAGGCACACATAACCCATTAGCCGGAATTCAGTTACCGTATTATGAGAATAACTACGATAAAATTTCATAATATCAACACGATCCTATTAGTAAAGAAAAGTTTTAGCTCTGTAATAAAACTTGGAAAAGATAGTACTAAAAAATGGGATCAAACAAATGTGGTTTACAAATTTGCTTGTAATGATTATCCAGCTATGTATATTGGTGAAATAAAAAGATCATTAAGTTCTAGAATAAGAGAGCATAAAAATAATAAAAAACCAGATTCGGTAGTTTTTTCATACTTTAATACATCTAATCATAGTTTTAACTGGGAAGGTGTTAAAATTCTAGATGATGTAAATAATTACAAAAATCGTCTAATTTCCGAAACGTTAAATATTAAATGCCACGGAAATAGTATAAATAAGAAGAAGGATTTATTTACTCTAAGGAAAACATACGCCCCGGCATTACCGAAATTCAATTACTAGTTACTGCACGTTTACTATTGTTCTTATGATTTTGATATGTACACATCTTCTCCTCTAATGTATCAACTTTCTTCGTGTTATGTTCTAATTCTCGTACCTCTGTATATGTACAACGTAGCACACAGTACATCTATTTGTCTTGGCTCATTAACGTTTTTTAATGTAACTACTGGGTAAATTGTAATTTTTTAACACAGTGTTCGTAAAACACGGCGTTTTGTGCTTGTTTTCCGTGTACAAAGCAATAGATATACACGCTCAAACAGCTTTGCGCACGCTTTAAATTCTCTATTTGAAAATTTTCGTGAAAGAAAACGTATGTTTACAAAATCACTTTACTGATTTAAAAGAACTAACAAAACGTAACAGATAGGCATTTCATAAAATTGTGCGTACTCGTACTAAGCATAATCAAAACAAACAATGATACAAGTGAAAAAAACCGTGCTCTCTAAACATTACATTTAAGTAAGAAAATTACAACTCGTTCCGAAAGTGTATGTTTTACTAAATATATTTGGATAGAGGAGAAAATTCTAAACCGAAAGTTCCTTTACCAGTTTTTGATATAATAAGTAGTTTTTTAATCCCTAATGTATCAAAATCATTAATTTTTAATAGAAAATGTATATCTATAGATATTGCCTTATAAATATTATGAGGCTATACGATTTTGATACATTAAGGATTAAAAAACTTATTATATAAAAAAATGGTAAGGGAACTTTCGGTTTAGAATTTTCTCCTCTATCCAAATATATGTAGTAAAACATACATTTTAGGAACAATATGTATAGACACGACTCTTTTAATAATACATTTGTAAATTCTTCATGCATTAATTGTTTTTCCGTCAATTTATTTTGAACTTTACTATTGTATCATAAATGTCAAAACATAAAAAGTTTTTTTCATATACCATAAATGATTACATATGAACAAAAATTTAAACTTTCTTCTGCTGTAACTTCTAACACAAATCAAAATACAATAAAAACTTTGTACAGTCTTATTTTCTGAAATGAGGAGCTCCTAAACTAGATTTCATCAAAATTGATGTTGCAGACTTCTTGGTCTCACTCCTTCCCTCCTGTTATTATTGTTCCGCGTTTCCGAAAAACAAAATCGCTAATTAAATATGAAATAAAAAGAAAAATTAATTTTTTTATAATACTTTGTGATCCAAGTCCGCACTTAGATGATAAATCACGCCCATTCATGCCTTAAGTAGCCCATTATTGTATCTTGCTGATCGCCCACGCTACGCTCAGGTGCAATAATGAACTGCTTAAAGCATAAAATATAATGTTATACAATACTTGAAAATCTATTATAACCTACATCTAAAAACCAATACTTTTCCGAGAACTATTGTTACTACGGCATTCCGAGAGTAATTTAACTTAAATTTCGTAAAGATTAAAAATTTTAAACTTTCTTCTAACATTATTCTTTTTAATATTGCTTTATTTTTTATGGTTTTTGAACTATAGAAACAACTTATTCTTATTACGTATGACTATAGACTGTATACACAAAAATATTTTGTTTTAAAAAGTTAAAGAAATATGAAAATTTTAAATGTCATGATGTTTTATGCAATTTCCATTAAACTTCTGTACTTTTATCAGTTTCTTATGAAGAAAGTAAAACATTAGAAGATGAGTGATCACTATAGCTCGATTTCTATATATGAATAGATGCATGGTATTTTTATCGTTTTCATTATTTTCATTTTTATATTTCAGTTACACTTATTTTTTATTAATATAACTTTACTTCTGTTTATTATAGTGACTACTGCAATTCAAAAATTGTTATATTTTGGCACTTATATTTCCCGCTCGCACATACGGCGCAAACGTAGTAATCGAAACGTAGAAAATCAATAAGCACTACTAACGGGCGGAGCCGAACGTTAAGGATGTGCGCGTTGCAATGTGCGCGGGAAAGCGTGCTGTTGCCCGTTTCGTGGGGTCTGTACACAATGTAAACCTAGGAAACGAGGACAACCAAACGCCATAGATCGCACTATAGGAAAACAAGAGTTCATGTGCGTGTGTGTATATTTTACATATATATATATATATACATATATATGTATATATATGTATATATATATACATATATACATTTATTTTTTTATTTATTTATTTACTTACTTAGTTACAGAGAATGTCTTTTATAACAATAATACGTGTTGGGAAGTGCAATACTTGCTCAACTTGTTCAAACATTTCTGAGTGAAACGTTCCGGCAGAAACCTTCTCATATTTGTAACAGCATCACCAATAATAGAAATTTTTTGTATAACAGATTATACAGTTCCCATAATGGATTTTTCGCTGGATTACATGCTTTAATAAATAATTTGAATTTGTATGTACAGTCAATCATGGATAGAAAAATCCAAACATTCATTAGCTTCTCTTAACATATTCATTTGTTTCAATGTTTTCGTGATGTCTTTAGTACACGATAAAAGATTAGAAGCTATGAGAATAGCTGAAGAAGATAGAGGTTGTGGAGGTTAAATTTGTTATCTATCTAATAGCCAGAGTGTGTAAGTGATCGTAAGGAATTAAATGAGGATAAGCAGCTATATTAGTAAAGTTGTTAATATTAACAGATTTCTTATCTTATAATACTGATGATGATAAACTTTCTTGTTTAAAGTAATTAATTTACTGATAAAACTTAATCTGAATTAGTATACAAATATGTGTTTGAATTTGCATTTGTTATAGCTAATGTTACAGCTAAAACTTTTAGAATAACTGCAGTACAAAAAAAATCAAACAGTGAAGTAGTGAAAAAAGAGTGTGGTGAACAAGGAGGAGTGGAAAGAGATAACCTAAAGATTGAACGAACAGAAAAATTCGTACAATGCGTCGCTATTTTTGCATTATATAAATTATGTTTAATCCATCTAAAAAAAAATCTATATAAGTCAGAAACTATTCAAGTTAAAAAATTAAATAGCCAAGACGAAAAATTTACAGAGATACGGTTTTTATCGATATTTGAATATTGCAAATACAAAAACCACAGGTATCTTTTATATATAACTCAACATTTAATAACTAGGTCGGAGTATATTTGACAAATCTTCAGTATGGATGTGTTTATATAGACATAAAACTGACAAGATTATTGGCACTACAACAGCAGGAAGCCGTATTGATTTAATTTTTAATCTTTAACACCAATGTTTTATTAAATGTGTGCCAAATTTTAAAGACAATAGTTTTAAAGAAGAATATTTAAAAAAGAAAGTCAAGCTGTTTTCTATTATATGGTGATAATTTCATTAAATATCAATTTAAATTATCCCTTATATTAGAACATTTACTTGTAATGGATTTCACTTTCAGTGAAAAAGTCGATCTTTGTTAGTGGTGAACTAAATAAAATAAGTTACCTCCATAATACATAAAAGAGATGATCGAGTAAATTTTTATAATTCTAAAAACTGTAAGGAAAACAAAGAATACGCACATACTTTTTTCAGTTATAATTTGTAAGTATTCAGATTTATCTTGGAATGAAAATAGGAAAATTTTCATGCTGTTTATACAAAAATTAATCTGTGCAACATACGTCGTTGTACTAAGACTGACATTGAGAAAATACTCTATTCTAGTCTAAGATCACTGCAGTCAATATGTTCCATCCATTAGAATTTAATTTTATTGATTATAAGAAAAGGACGCACATCAAGCAGTATGATAACTAAAATAATCAAGACCATAACACGAGATATAAATATAAACATAAGTTCTATTATACTCTCATACTAACTATTTGCAGAAAAAATACTTATTAAACTAAGAAATCTGGTCTTATAATTAATGAATATAAAAAAAAATAATATACATAGAAGTACAGCAATAACAATTATATTTACTTTTGGAAGATGATAAAATAATGTAACTACGATCCAATTTTATCCGTTCTGATAAAAGCATACGTTAGATTACACTACCATCTTTCAAAAATCTATAGCATTTGAGACAGAAAATATAAACAGCTAATGAAGATGAATCATTATGTGATTTAAATAAATGAGTTTCGAGCTCTTTCTTTATTAGAGTTTCATTTCATATTTTAACAAGTTTTATATTTTTTTTTAAACAAACTACAAATTTTTAGTCTTATTCAGAGACGGGTCATTGAGGACCCAATTTTTCAAAATTCTGCTTTCCAAAGAAAAATTGTACAAGAGCCAGCCACCAGGATTGCTTAAGGACGATATAGCTTTGAATTCTATTCAAGATCAATCAGGTATCGATGTTCATAACAAACATGCTATCACTAATGTTAAAAGGCACGAGTTGCCGCCTCCAGTAATTATAAGACGTAAACAGATACTTTGGCAGACAATAAAAAGTACTTCTGCTGAATCATCTGGATCATCGTCTCGATTAACTCAAAACTCGGAAGATCCAGGTGAGACGTCTATTTATGATAATATCAGCAGTCATCAGACAACAGATCAAAGACAAAAAGAGGTATCCGCAGTACTTAGTTCATCTATTAAAATATCTAAATCTCTCATTAGGTCGTTGTCGACGAATGGTAAACCACGAAAGATCATCGAATTAAATTCAGACACTAGCTTGTCTAGTAGTACCACAAGCAGTTTTTCTTATGCAGAAAAATCTGGCAGTTATAAAAGTAACCATTTTATCCATCCTCCGAAAGATTCATTAAGAAATAAATTGCCAGAAACAAGAAGCTTGACATCTTGTGACTCTTGCGAAAGTAGTAGAAATTCACGAAGCGACGAATATGGGCGAGAAGTAAAACGGGAAGAGGAAGAAAACACTGCTCTTATAAAATCTAATCAAGATTCAGTCGTTAGAACTTCCATAGATAAAAATAATTTACTTCCACACTACAAGCATAAATTCTCATCTGAAAACGTAAACATAATATCAACACAATCGTTTTTTACTAATTGTAAGCCAAGTTATCAAAATGGTTCTCTGAAAGTTCGATTAAAAAATACCAGGAAAAAGTCAGTTATTTCGAGAGGACTATCATGGTGGACTGGGCGGATGAACATAAAGACAACGACGAAAAAGTCTTCCTTATCTTTAAAGAAGTCTATAAAGTATAAATCTAGTAATGACGAAAACAAATTTACAAATCGACTTGTAAAGTCCATTTCAACAGCAAATACGTTTTTTCCGACAACCGTGACCTGTATAAAGTCCCCTCGAGCAATGTCGGAGCATCTCTTGGGGCAATTGGATCTTGCAGCCACACCAACAACCCTTACTACACTGGAAGTCAAGGGTGACTTCCATGACAATGAGAAACAAGTAGAAACCACAAAACAAAGATGGAGTAGTATCCATGTTAAAGGAGGCAGCACCAAAAGTCTCTTAATTGAAAATGGTGGACCGCAAACTGTGCCTATCAAAAGCACTATTAGAAAAGAGGTACTTTTATTTCTTAACAAATTTTTCTTTACATTTGATATATTACTTATCATCTTTATTGTTAAAATCGCTAAAAGTTATATGTATGTATATTAAATATTTGATAGCATTTATATAACAGTACTTACGCAGTCATAGTTTTTATTCTCTATAGTATAAAGAACATATTTGGTTTGCGGCTTGCGTGGGACCGATCTACAATAAAAAAGTTCCTTAGGTTATTGAACATTTGTAGCGAAATCATGGAAAAAGTATCCAAAGAAATAATACCCTTATCGGAAAAGCGACCTTAAAGTCAATATAATGACCGTTTCAGTACCCTTCTTTTGTAATATATTAAGTCAACGTCCCTTTAATGATTATCAACTTTCTTTTCTTTAAAAATTTAAAATAGTATATTACGCAACTAGTACGTGAGCCAGGCGATTCGTCTGTTCGCGCTCATGTTACATATACTATTTTTTAACAAACCGTGAACAAAACACGATAATTTCTTGAAAATTAATATCTGAGCGAAGCGAGGGTGACAAACAGATGAGTAAATGAAACAACGCTGAGTTATATAAAATTAAACATATCGAGAACTTACTATATTAGATTTAAATCAATACATTAATTCTTAATAATACATGCAAATATTTGTCTATTACTCATTAAAAACTGTTTTATTTTTTCTGCTACTTTTGGAACTCTCCATACGCTGTGATGTATTGACGTCTTGATTTTTCAGGCAATAAATTCAAACTAATATTGTTTGCTCTTTCAGCCAAATCTAGTGGTGTCGTGTCATCATAAGCTGTATCCGAATCACTTTCTGTACTCATTTTTCGGTTATAAGCCTCAGTCAAAATTCTAACCACGATAAATATGTAATAAACATTCGTCGTCAAGTCCGTAAAATAATTGGAAATCTCTTGATCAACGACCGTAAAATTGCTATGTTTCGCACACGATAACAAAATAGACTATTTCTTGTATGATACTATTAATATTAAGAAGAAACTATAGCCCATTTACTAATATATCGAGGAGAAATTTCAATTAACTTCCATAACTTTAAATTGTTTTTTTTAATTTAAATTACACACCACTTATTTGATTTCTGCAGATAGAAAATTCACCTTGGATCCATCTATAATTACCTAATAAACTTATTTTTATTCTAAATTTAGAAAAATATTTATCAACTGTAATGGTCTGCTGCGAAGTAGGGGAGGCGTACGCCGGTAATAAATAAATTAGTTCAACTCTAACTTTAGCGCCAGACATCGTATCTTCCATTCGTAATTCTTCACGCGGACACGTACATACATTACATACGAGGATCGTTTGAAAAGTCCGTGCAAAAATAAATACTACTTAATTGTTTGTATTAAACCTTTTTTATTTTTCAACATAGTCT
>JAYJLV010107254.1:0-11559 GCA_036873485.1 Torymus texanus | reverse complement strand
ATCCATTTATAGTTTTTTATGGTGAATGTTGCATCTGTGGCAAGGCTCACGTACCGGAATCTGCCGGCTGAACCGATGATCGAAGCATTATTACATACTTTTCTTATCGTAATTTATCAGGCTTTGTAATATAATATATTAATTACTACCGAATCGGTATTTATCGGGAGTTATAGTACATTATTGCTTTCTACAGCAGTTCATTTATCGGGTTGTATGGGCCTTTCCACAATTACAGGAGGTAGAGGCTATCGGATTTTACCGCTATAATTCTGCATTTTCAGGAATTCTTCACGGTTCATTTATAGTTTTTTATGGTGCATGTTGCATCTGTGGCAAGGCTCATTTATCGGATGCTGCCGGCTGATCCGCTAATCAAAGCATTATTACATACTTTTCTTATCGCAATTTATCAGGCTTTGTAATATAATATATTAATTATTAACGAATCGGTATTTATGGGGATTTCAAGTAAATTATTGCTTTCTACAGCAGTTTTTTTATCGGGTTGTATGGGCCTTTCCACAATTACAGGAGGTAGGGCCTATCGGATTTTACCGCTATAATTCTGCATTTTCAGGAATTCTTCACGATTCATTTATAGTGTTTCATGGGGAATGTTGCATCTGTGGTAAGACTCACTTACCGGATGCTGCCGGCTGAACCATTGATCAATGGGTTATTACCCAATTCGTTTATCGTGATTCATCAGGCATTGCTATATAAAATATTTATATATCTGCATATGAAGATAATTATTGCCTTCTACCGAATTTTTTAAATGGGGTTAGGTTATATGGGTCATTTCACGGTAACAATAATTAATTGTTATCTGTTCTTACCGCTATTTTTCAGTAATTTAAGAAACTTACCTGATTAATTTATCGTCCTGTGATGGTCGCTGTTACAAATGCACGTTTTGCCTCCGGACGTTCGCAGCTGATTAAAGCAATCTTAATCTATGCTCTTATTACGATATATTGTGTAGCATTATATAAAATATTGAAAGCGAAACAATAAGTATATATCCGAATTTCAAGTTTACTATTGCTTTGTACTATATTGTTTTTACGGGGAGGTGAAGGCTATTTAACTAGAACAGTAACTAACATCTATCTGTTCCTATCGACATATTTCTTCATTTTCATAAATCTACGTTATTTATTGAATTTTTTTATTATCGTTGCAACAAAGCCGAGGTTAATTTACTGGATAATGCCGAGTTAATCACATTAAAGCAATTTTAATTAATTCGTTTACCGCAATCTATAGTGCAGTACTACATATAGGATCAATTAACAAGCTATCTATATTTTGATTTAATTTACATATTTTATAAATACTCATGATTTATTGAACGCATTCCTATTATAATCCTATTATAAAAGGGAGAACGCGATAGTATCGAATTGAAGCTTAAAGGGAAACTTTAGAGCATTAGGTGGATTATAAAGTGTACTGTCATTGGCTGAAAAAGAATGATGGCGGTGCTCTGTGCACGCGTAGCGTGCTTTAAATTAGAGGGCTAGTAAACAAAAATATCTGAAAATTGTATTACTTAGAATATACTGGTAAATTAAATGTTACATAGAGTATACAGGAATCACATTGGGTTTTTAATATCATTAATACCTTACATAAGAAACGCATATAAAAATTAACTTAAAATACAATAACATAAAATTGTAATCTGATAAACTGTACCATTACTAAGGGCTCCACGTTGCTTTCATTCAGACTCTACACTACTGCTATCGTCACTAGTACTACTCTTGTCATTATCGTCATTACTTTTTTCATCTTCTTCATCAGAATCGTTTTCTTCGCCGGATTTGTTACCTTCATCAGATATGTTTTCATCTTCTTTTTTATTTTTGTTATCATCTTTTTTATTTTTGTTATCATCTTTTTTATTTTTGTTATCATCACCTTTGCATTTGTTTTTCTTATTATTCTTTTTAGGCCGGCGAGGTGGTCTATTTAAATCCCACATCTTTGCGGCTATCCATGCACCGACCTGTCTTCTTTGGTCTGCAATCTCGACAGGAGATGACTCCATTTCAGTTTTCAAATAGTATTCAAAAATACCTGAAAAATAAAGCATTTTTACATATCTTACTTTTCTACTGTTGTTTTCTTTTAATTTAGCATTACATTATGATTCTGAACTTTTTTAATTATTTTGTTTTTTATTATTATAAAAATTTCAAAAATGTTTGCTTCCTCGTAAGAAAAAAAAGGAGGAAGAAAAATGACAATTTTCGAATAAGTATTACAGCTTTCAATATTTAAATGGAGTATAATTACATAGTAATACAAATGTTTTTTTATTAGAAGTTTTGAGTTATTCATATATTTTTAATAATAACAAGTGATTTAATTAATCTTTTATAATTATGTTTGTTTTATAATACGGCTATTATCTTTTAAATTATACTAATAAATAACTACCCTATAATACTCATACCTAAAAAAGGATTTCATTTTATCATTACTTACTATATACCGCAGCTAACTTGGTTGGATCTGTTTTTTTTTTTATTACATTTTTTTTTTATCTGTGGCAGCCTTTGCCTGTGATGCTAGTGTCCTTTAGTTCTTGGATACCAATGATAGCAACGGCAATTTCTTTAACAAAATGGCTGCTGGAATTGTAAGCCCTGGCGGCATTGCATTTAGCGTTATCATAAGCTGTTACGCTAATATAAATGTCGTTACCACAATGAATCTAAAAGTTTGAAAATTATTTCGTATTTACTTTGGTTTTGTAACGTTTATTTTTTACTAAATAAATAAATTAATTAAGAAATAGGTCGAGTAAGGTAAAGTACCCGAATCCTGGACAGACTGAAAAGTGGGAGCTAAACATGGACAGTCATAAAATAGTACTATTGCTGATAAATTCGACAACGGTGTTGACGTATTAGTGTAATTAACGTGCGTTATTAACAGTATCTTGTGAATTGGAGTCTTTAATTTCGATCTATTCCTTAGAATTTACAAATAAAATTTTTGTCCAGCTTTATATCCCCGTTTGTTTGTTATACCCGAAAGCGGGGCACAATGTAATTTCAATGTAATTTCGCTGTCCGGGCTCCGGGTCCGTGCCGCTGTCCCGGTATTACTCCCGATTTAAGTACATTTTGATAGTGTCCAGGCATTAGGAGCCTTACACGGTCTTTTCAAACTTTTTTTGTTAATACAAGAAAACACGAAACTGAATATGTTTTTGCATAAAGTGTAAGATTCGAGCTTGTTTAATCATAAAATCTCACGGTTTTGATAATGGTGGCCTATACGTTGTAAGCATATCATCCGTTTATGACTATGCTGAAACACTGTCCCGGTATTGGGTACTTTAACCTTATGTTTATTTTTTCCTAGCAAAAAAATAACTTTACTACTTTTTTGGCAGTTCTCATTTCTCTTAATGTTCTCTTAAAAGATAACTTTAAGTTTGCAAGAGAACGAGGGAGAGCCAACGGAGAACTAACAGAACTAGAAATATTAAACTGGCAATACAAATGTAGAGAACTAAAGAAAACTGGAGAGAATTACGTCACATGTGGTTGCGCGTAAATAACGCAAAGAAACCACTTTAAATTTTCTTCAGTTTTTGCGGGTCGCTTTAAGCTTTGCGCTTACTTTTTTTTTATCTAAAAAGAACTTTATGAGAACGCGAGAGAACTAAAGAGTATTTTTACATACAACTGAGCATGCGGGACTTTTTATCAACTTTTTTTCTCTATGTATAATATAAAAGATTCATAAAAAACTCACTTGTCCATCTTCTCTTTCATATCCCACCTCAATGTTGCTTTTTGACATAATTTCAAAAGGATTGATTTTGCGAGCAGCTGTAAACGGTAATTAAAAATAAATATTCGATTTTTAGATTAAAATCATTTTTCAAATTAGAGTTACTCCAGCTATTTTTATGCCATACCAATTTTTTTTGCATCTCTTTTTCATACGGTTCTATTTAGTGTCTAAGATAGAGAAAAAAATAGATCAACGTTGAAGCGGTCATAATTGATTCCGATTTTAAATTTAGGTGTTTTTATCGTTTGCACAAAAATAATAAAATTCATGATTTTGTACTCATAACTGATAGGTTATTAAAAAATGTCCAAGAAATAATTTTTTTTCCTAAATTTTTTTCTAAACCACGTTTTTTCGAAGAAAAGTCGCCATACTGGATTTTTCTGTCAGGAAAAGTACTAATTTGACGGCGAAATCGTAAAGAACGGACCAAAATACGTCAGAACATGAAATTTGAAAAGAATCGTAATTCTTTTTCCATACTTTTTAAAGCTCAAAGCTTACAAAAAAATTTGGTCGGTTTGCGCGTCAATGGGTTAAGAAAACTTTCGAAAAGAAATAGAATAAGTAAAAAATGAATTTTTGAAAGAAAAAATGCAACTAATTGGTAGATCTTACCGAATTCAACCATCTTATTGATGACCTTGTCCTGTAAATCTAGATTTTTTTTCTTCAATTCCTCGCATTCTTGTTTTATACAATCTTTTTCTTCTTTTTCCTTGTGTAACGAATTCTCTAATACCATAATTTTTTTTTTCAAGTCTTTTACTTTTTTTTTTAAATTTTTATCTTCCTCCACGTGTACTCTCTTTTTTAGTTTCTTGTGGGAGGATTTATGATCTCTTTCTACATCATTCTTTTTCTCTTCTTTATCTTTTACAATATTTTTTTCGACTACTGGACATTCCATTTCTTCTTTTTTCTGCTGTAAAACATTTTCTTTTTCCTGCTCATAGTTTTCCTCTTTCTCACTGTTATTATTTCCCTCTCCCTTATGTTTTAATTTCTCCGTCATTTCATCCTCTTTTACGTCAAGTGTCATACCATCTATATCATCATTTACACCTTCTTTTATTTTTTCTTCTTCGGTTTCGTCTATTTCGTTCACTTTTTTAAATTTTTCAAATTTTTTGCACTTTCAGGTACTCAAGTATCTACACTTTTAAGTCATGAAGATATTTTCTGGATATTTAATTGTTTATAGTTATTATAAATAAACAATCGTAAAATAAACCGCTGCTAACTGCTTTAGCAAAATGCTTTCTCAAAGAGAATTGATAAATTACATAAAATAATTTTCTTTTAGAGCGGTCCGTGGCTCAGGCGGTTAAGGCGTCGGTTTGTTTACATACAGTAAACGCCGCACTTAGCCTCCCAAGACAAGGCTGCTCGAGGTTGTGGGTTCGATTCCCCGTCACTGCAAAATCCTAGGAGATGTTTTTTCAAAAAAAATGTCTACTGGTTTTTTCGGTGGCGAGGGTCGAACTTATGACCGTTAAAAACCTACAGTTCTACCCCTACAGTACCAAAACACGTGTTTTTAATTGTTATAACACGTCGCTAATACCCTAACGGGGGGATGCGACGCTAAATAACTAAATTAAAAAAAAAAAAAAAAAATTTTCTTTTAATGTATATTGTTACGTGTTTGAGAATTCTGTTTCTCGTGGTCAGTCCGGGATTAATAATAGGTAATTTCAAGTCTTTGAAGAAAATACGCTTACATTCAATCAATATTCAAATCCGACGCTGAAAAAAAAAAAATTTTTCGATTTTTCCATATTTTTCTTTATTTTTTTTAACCGACTTATTAATATTACCCGGTCGGGCTGACCAAAAAATGGATTGATAGGTAATTTCACATTTTTTTTATTTGACTTAATATTATCCGATCGAGCCAAGAAAAATATGGATTCATAGGTAATTTCAAGTCCTTTAAGAAAAGGCGCTTACACCCGACCGATATCCAAACCCAGCGACGAAAAAAAAAATTGAACTTGCACAACTTCAAAATGAACTTTAAATATCTGCCTAAGATGAACTTGATACCTCTGACCAGATTCGAGTTACAGTCATTTTCTAGAAAACGCATATTTCGACTCAGGGAGCTTAGAAATATCGAAAATCATCAAAATCTCGGGGTCGAAAAATTTCACCGTTACCAAGCTTTCTCTTTGAGAAAGCAAAAACGGATTCTTGGGAGTCTCGTTAGCGGAAAAATTTGATAGTTAACATATGCTTTTTACACTTGGAATTCTTTGATTATTAACAAACATTATAGAACTGCCATTAGATTTACAAAATTCAATATGCACTCTTGAACCAAAGTACCTGATTATGTGACTGAAAGAATTAATTCGCTAATAAACACAACTTAAAAATTTTTAAGTTCATTTCTCCGAAAATACCCTTGCAAAAATGAACTACTGGACAAAAATTACTACATAAAGTATAACACATTATTGACGAACTACTTTATTCCTATAGTAACTCGCAAGTACCAACAATTTTACCCTGTATTATAAATATATAATATGATAATACCTTGACTGTTTTTTTCCTTTTAACTTTTTCATCCTTAGCCTGATCTACTTTCTCTTTTTTTATTAGCAGCTCATTTATTAAATTAAATGGTTTGGTATTATTTTCATTGTTCTGAAACATGTTTCATTATAGTATATTAATATTTTTAAATACAGTAATTAATAACTTTATTTAATGTTTTATGTTCAATAAAATTGAAAAATTGTTCATTTGCTATTTAATATTTTAAAAACTAAATATTCCTTTCATAAAGCCACTCTTACGAAAAAATCCTGCTGGACGTCCTGCACGGAATTTTCTCTTTTTTCCTGCAGAATTTAAATAGTTGAGTATTATCACTGCATTGATTCCAACAGGAATATACACTCTGTCCCGAAAAAGTATATCTTGCACACCATACTTTTGTAGAACCCAAAATTCTGAATGAAAATTTCCTTTACCGTTTTTCGATGTGACAAGTAGTTTCTAGAGCATTAATGTACCAAAATATGTTAATTTCAATAGAAATTCTATATCTATAGATACGACCTTATAAATATAAATATACAGTTCAGAATTTCGGGTTCTACAAAAATATGATGTGCGAGGCATATATTTTCAGAGATTGCCATGCAGGATTACTTCTACAAGATACTAATACAAGAAAATGCAGGGTTTTCTGAAATAGATTCTTGCAAGGTTATTCTACAGGTAAATTCTAAGAATACTGTTAGGGAACTGCTTAGATTTCTTTTTTTCCTACAGGTATATCCTCCTGGAAAATTTATGAAACATTTTTACAATAATAAAATAAAAATTGGAACCGTATCAAACCACTTTCCTGCAGGATATACTTACAGAAATGCAGAAGTTTAAACGATTCCAGGCTATTTTCCTACAGAATTTAGCTGCAGAATATTTCTGCGGGAACTTAGGTTGTGATAATCAACAACTGTTTTCCTGTAGGAATATTCTGAAGGAATAATCTTGCATGGTAGTTCTGCAAGATTCCTTGTATGATATTCCTACTGGAAACAAGGACGCGCTTAACCTTAAACATTTTACGGCAGGGAAATCTTGCAGAAAAATAAAGCGAAATTCTATGCAAGATGTTCCTGCACGATGACCACCATGATTTTTTCGCAAGAGCACTTGGTTCCAAATACTATGTGTCATTTAGGGCGTGTACATAGCTGAATATGGATGAATATATATGTACATATGGGTGGATATGGGTGAATATGGGTGGATATAGGAGAATATGGGTAACCGAGTGAGTGTCAGCGAGCGAGGTGTTAATGCTCGTAATAAAATAATATCGAGTTTGACAAAATATATCTCTGACCATGTTTTTTATATCTTCTTAAATTAGGTAGAAAATGACTTTAGTATACGTGTTGTGTGTGTGTGAGGAGAAGGATTAAGTTTTTTTATTTAAGGGGAAGCCGAAGTCCCGTCAGTTAGTTTTTCAAAGTTTTCACTTCGAATATTTAACGGATTGAACTGAAATTTTGGGAGAATACTTAAAATTTATGTACGAAGCGCGCTCAAGTCATGAAATTAAGAAAAATATTATCTACCAATTTTTCAATTTATAGGTTATGTTACCCGCGCTAAGTTTTTCAAAGTTTTCTCGGCAATTAATTGATTGAGTTGCGATTTTGGGAAATAACTAAACATAAATTTTAAAAAAGATTTTTTCCAAAATCTAAAAAGATAAGAATTTTTTAATTCATATATTAAAATCGCGATATACTGCTTACAGCGCCACCCTCCATTTAAAATACATTGACTTCGGCGTCCCCTTAACATCTTTTTTTATTTAAGAAGGTTCAATGATAAAATAAAAATACAAAAATAAGAGCATACATTTTTAGATCTATTCTTCATTTAAAAACAAGTTTGCATGCATGTTTTCAGTATTTTTGATCTTGCATTTTTTAGAGATAAAAATTCATGAAAATTGAATCTGTGAAGAAGGAAATTATAACGCTTTTGAGCACGAAACTCTATTATAAAAATGCATATGTTAAGTAAAAAAATCTATAGTTTAATAGGAAAACAATCAAAGAATGAAAATGCAGGCGAGTCATAACAAACTATTCATTTAGTGGAACAGTTTTGATTATATAGTAGTTACTGTAAACTACGTATTAATCTAAACTACTAAATTTAGGTTACGTACCAAATATATTATACATATTCGTTGACAGAAAAATTCTGATGTCCAAAAATTATGCTTTTTATAATTCTTTATATTATATTTCTGGAAATACAATTTTCTATGTCATTGTATTTCAAAATCATTTGGAAGGAAAGAAATGTATAATTCTTTTGCTGCATCAATAACAACAGCCTTCTGTGCAATTTCATTGATATTGAAAATACTATATGAAGATTTCTTTTCTGTAACCTTGAAAATGTGTGGAGCTATTGGCGACTCATTCTGTCCATTAAAATCATTACTACCTATCAGCCAAATTTTTCCATATATATAACATACATTTCCTAAGATTACAAAATAGTATATTTGTAAGATTTCTCCAGTAACAGTTTGGATTACAGAATCATCGGTTTTTTTCACTCGATTGTACTTTACAGTATGAATAAATTTGGATTCATAAATACAATGGTCGTAAACTTTTATAACGATTGTTTTATCCTTAGTAAAATTACGGAAATAATTTTGAACTCCAATGTTGTTAACTCCACTTCCAATTAATGTTGCTTTACCAATTATAGTAACATTTTGTAACTGCTGTTTATCAAAAAAAATTGACTTACAAAATTCGATAGCAGAATGGGAACGCTGACGTACCCCATAAAGGACCAGTTTTACGTACTGCTAGGCAATAATGAATTACACAGTGTACGTTGAAAGTAATAAACGAAACTCCATAAAAAATCTGAGTTTCACCTACAAATTTCATCAAGTTAAATTCACATTTAGCAATCTCAGCGTTAGTTATTGATTTCTGTATAAGCTTGTAGATACTTGAAGCAAATAAAGCATATGAATCAAATAGTTCTTTAGGAAGTAGTCCATACAGACATGGTAAACTTACAAAAAGCAACCATGTTTTCAACTCAGTTGCTTTGTATTTGTCAAATAAATCTATAGGACGAATATTTCTACGAATGTCTCTGCAAAGTTTTATATTGCCCATTCTTTTATTAATTTCTTCGCGTTCAGATTGATTGAAATAAAATGTATTCCAGTATCTGAATAGTTGCCGTACCACACCTAATAGGGTGCCATGCATATAATCTGGAGGAAAGCTCCAAATTATATCGAAAATTGGCAGTTGAAGTAAAATTGAATCGCCTTTCACTCCATTTATCAATTTTTTAAATTTTAATGTCTTTTCTAAATCTGTTAGATGGTCATTATGTGATCGTATTTCGGGATCATTTGCAAGAAGAGGATATCGCATGGAACCACTATCATATTTGCCAGGATGATAACAATAGCTACAACCACATCTTCCATTAAATTTAATTCTATTTTGAAATAAAGGTCTAGCCACGGAATCTGTACAACCAAGTAATGGGAGAATTTTTTTGTTGATAGTTATTCCTGTGCGATGATCAGTTATATCAATACCTTCTGACCAAAGACTTTCACACTCCTCCACAAAGGTAATCATGAAAAGATTCATAAAATCGGCTGTAGATTCTTTTTCTGTTTGTAACAATGCAGCTAAAATTATATGCTTAAAACGAACATTGGGTGTTAATTCATTGATGTGTAGTTGAAGTGGCCACAAACTTTTTCTTGCACTATTAAACAATTGTGCACCATCACCGTTAAAATTAAATGTCAAAGCATCAGGAAATTCCTTTTGTATATTTTTATATAATTCACAATTGGTAACATCATCTATAGTATCATTATTATGTGGAAGTTTTTTAAATAAATCCATATCTTCTTGGATATCAGGACGATTCAGTAAAAGTTGTAATTGGTATTTTATGTCAACTGTTATAAAATAATTCAGTGATTTTGATGATATAGTTATCATTTTTTCGCATATCTCACATTGCACTGACTTCGAAATATTTTCAACACCTTTAATCGGTAATAGTAATTTCACATTGCACTGGCTACAATAATAATGTTTTTTAATCTTATCAGATGGACTTTTAAACATCTTTGATATCAAGTAGGGTGTGTAATTCCAATTATCAAATTTTGGTCCAGCCAAAGTTTGAATTAATTGCAATAACGCAATTTGAATATCTCGCGTCATATTGCTTTTGATGATGATACCTTTTAACATTAAAAGGACTTCCGAAACTGTTAAATTAGAAGCTGCAAACATAATTCTCTTGTCTTTTTTCAAGTTATACAAATTTTTACTATCAAAGTCTGAACGTGACTCATCGTCTTCATCGGATTCTTCGTCAGATCCACTATCACTACTGCTATATATCTCGTTTCTCTTAGATTCATCTTCAATAAATACTGCACTTTCTTCAGAACTGCAACTCGAGGTAGTATCACATTCATCGTTCTCAATAACAATGTCAGTATCTAATAATAAAACATTGTTATCTTCAAATTCAATGTCACTGTGGCAAACTTCCGGATTTTGTATACTACTATTTTCTATATGTTCTATCCTTCTACTACTACTGACAATTACATTACAATCACTTGTATTGAGTTTTTCTTCATCTTTTGTGCATTTGTTTACTGTAATAAATTTATAAAATACCAATAAAATATTAAAAAACACGAATATTTATACACGTGTAACAAGATAAATTTTCAAATTCGGTTCACATATAACTTATGTTATGGTATAGATTTAATCTTTTTACATAAACAGCCATTCGTCGGTCCCAAAACCCCATTTTTTGTGGTTCTGGGACATGGAATATCTCAAAAAGTAATAAAATAGTACATTGTGTAACAGGGGGTGAAAGTAGCAGATAGTTTCCTGCGTTTACTGCCCGAAGCAAGAGCAGTAATAACCCGAGAGAAAAATCTTCTCGCGAGCTCAGTAATCACCCAAGGGGAATATCTATACTTTCGCCTCGTGTTACATATAGCATTTTATTCCACACTCAAGGGGGGGGTAGGGTTTTGAAGGCAGAAAAAACAGGTTTTTACAGATTTTTTTTTGGGCGTACGGTGAAAGTAAATTTATTTCTGATTGTTGTACATTAAAGAGTAGTAATTGAACTATATTCTGTGAAATATTGGTTGAA
>JAYJLV010107243.1:0-11560 GCA_036873485.1 Torymus texanus | reverse complement strand
GGGGTTCCTTCGCGTAGAAACCCTACAAGTGTTTAACACACCTATAGTACGTGTGGCAAGAATCCACCCCGTTACAATATATAAAATCAAAATATGTTCATGATAAAAAGGTGTAAACAATAGAAATTATAATTGCATTTCATAACTTTAATAAAAAAGAGGCGAAATAATAAAAAGAAATATATACTGATATAAAACAATAATATTTAATAAAATATGATTTTAATAACAAAAAAACTGATATAAATTGAAAAAATTTGATCAAAAATGATAAAATTTCCAAATTTTAATAATAATTATCTAATTTTTGTACTTATTATCACTTATTATCACTTCTTTTCAGTTTTTATTAATTATTATCAGTTTTTATCAATTCTTTTTTACTTTTTTCAATATTTATCATTTTTTTTCAAACATATTTTGCACAAGGGCAATATTTAAAGAAAATAAATAGCCTGAATATAAAAGAAGAAATAATATTTCTGATAATTACATTTACCATTTCAGAAAACGTTATAAAATTATTTTAGTAGATAATTCTATGGTAGTTCTTTATAACAGTTTTTTTATTATTAATTAAATACAAATGACATATAAATATTGAATGCTGTGCTTCGGTACAAAGTATTAAATATATTTTTGATTATATTTGCAAAGGTGGAGATAAGGCTTGTTGTAAATTAAAAAAAGAAAAAGAACTAAAAGAGGAAAATGAAGAAATTTATGATGAAATAACGCGATTCATAGATGGTAGATACTTAAGTCCTATTGAAGCAGCATGGCGATTACACCAATTCCCGTTCTGTGGTAGAAGTCATAAAGTAGAAAGATTATCGGTTCATACAGAAAAGCAACTAAGTATTATTTTTGATGAAAATAATTTAGAAGGAACGTTAAATAAGTGGGAGACTACGTTAACCCATTAACGACCAAAATCACGGAATATTTAGCTCATTTTCAAGCCTCGCTGACAAATCGAAAAATGATGAATACCGTGAGCAAACCTACTTATCTTACTATTTTTGGGTGTGCTCCTTCGATTTCCGGAGTTTAGATTGCGTTCCCATGCATGGGAAAAACAATATGGCGGATTTTATTTAATATAGTACCAAAAATCGGAAATGGTTTATTTAAATTTATTTTTTTCAAGTCGAAAAAGGATGACAATCTGTTCGAAAGTGTGGACAGAGGTGGATAAAACAGTTGTAGTTTAAGGACAAATTTTTCGCCTAGCTTTATTTCGTTTTCTTTTTTCAAAATGGCGGAAAACGGTGAAAATTTTGAAAATGTGTGTTTTTCTGAATAATTCTGTTACACATCGATATCGAACAAAATTTTCCTCTAAGTATAAAAATTAGATTGGTTACACATTTTCGGTCATATTTCAGTACATTGTATAATCTGAATAATGGCAGATTTAATATGGCGGTCGGTGAACTGGAAAAATAACGAGTTTTCTCACGTTTATCGACAATAAAAGCTTTAAAATCTTCACCCGATCTCGTTTTCCCATGTTTCGGACTACATTGCAGCAGAATTCGAAGACAGATTACTAAAACACAAACTGGCGGATTCAATATGGTGGATTGGGGTACCGCGAAATTCGTAAACTCAATATTTTTCTTGCTTGACGAAATTTATATTATTTGTTATATTTGTGGAAAACATTTAGTCCATACCGTATAACTCTGCTCGTCGCCGCTAGGTGTCGATTACATGCAGCACGTTTCCCTCTATGAGAACAGCGTGCTCTCAGGCATATATATGGACCTACAAATCGCTCGGTGGATAGTATCTTGCCGTGTTAGAGATCACGTTTGAGTGGCAGGCTAACGGTTGAAATAGTTTCGAAACATAATTTTCTGATGAAAACAGATGAACTCATGGAAGTTTTTGATACGCATCGCAATTAGGAAATTTTTTACTTTTTTTCTTCTTTATGAGTTGAAACTTGTCTATCTATCTCGTATAAAAATAAAAAGTAGAAGATTATAAGATGCCTGCAAAACGAAAAAGGAGTTCTGCTCGTAGTCATGTACATCATAAATTTGATTATTCTGATAACAATTATGACGAAATAATTGATATACCAAATCCAGATGATTCTGGAGATTCAGATACTGGATCTGATGGTAATGATGACGGAAATAACAATGCTTACGAAAATATAGAAGATCTATTATCGCAATACTCATACAGGAAAATATTTAAAACGTATACAGACAAGCAAAGTAAACTAGAGAATAATTATACATATAAATGGGTGAATGGCGAGAAAGTGTATAATACCGATGTCCGAAGTCAATTTTTACGGAGTAACGGTTAGAAAAATAGAATTCGTGGATCTAGTCATGTTGAGTTATTTGAGCTATTCTTTCAGATGACATGAAAAATTATGTTATGGAACCCACAACTGAAAATGGCTATAATCTCTCAAAAATAGAGCTAGAAACTTTCCTTGGAGTGATTACCCTGTGCTCTTTCAACAAAAGGAAATCTCAGCGAGATTACTGGTCATCTGATCCTCTACTGTCTTGCGATATAGTCCAACAAACCATGTCACGATCCACTTTTGAACAAATGAAATCTAAATTGAAATGCTGTATATCTGGGGATAAAAACATTTATGATAAGGCATGGCGGGTTCGAGTTATTATGAATCAGTTTAGCACAAAAATATTCAAAGATTTGGATATTTTTGAACTGCTCTATCCATTGATGAAATGATAGCTAAATCATAAGCCAAAACCTCTATGAAACAATTTGCCCGAGGAAAACCTATACGATTTGGTTCGAAGTTCTGGGGCCTTTGTTCTTCTGACGGATTCTTATTAGATTTCAATTTATACTGTGGCAAGGATTCAAATGTGAATCTTTTGAATAAATACGCTCTTGGTTCAAAAGTGGTAATGAATTTATTAGACCCATTTTTCAAGAAATTATCTGGCATAGAAATCGCAAAATTTCATCTGTATTTTGATAACTATTTGACTAGTTTCGATCTGTTGAGGTGTGGAGGTAGAAATAAAGAAGACTCAAGTTTTAAAGTAGAAAAAGATTTAATGGTTTATTCAGACTACGGCGCTTCTTTGCGCCACGTACGAGGTATTACTCCATCGGCGTACAGGGATAGAGAGAGAGCAGCGCGTTGCTCGCTGCCGCTCAACATACCTTCTTACTCACCGACACACTAGGCAGAGGAGACTTACAAGTGTGCATACGTGTGTCGCACGCTATCTGTATTGTAATGGAACTTGAACTCTCTCTGAGGTTCCTTTCGCACGGAACCTTAACGCGGTCTCAAGTTCCCGCAGAGGAACTTGAATTCTTTCAGGTTCCTTTCTCACGGAACCTCAACACTGTACAATATAATACGTATATTCTCAACACGATCACATTTTACATTTACAAAAACTAGGCCTAAGATCCACATGCACAATCAGAGACAATCGTGTATCTAAGGAAGTAATAAATGTAATAAATAAAAAGGCTCCGAAAGGTACATTTATTGCGTAACATGATCAAAACAGCGGAATAAACTACATCAGTATTCAAGACTCCCATGAAGTGTCAATCGCTTCGTCTGCCACGGGTGTAACCCCACAATTACCGTCCAAACGATATAGCTCAGAGGCAAAAGCAAGAACTGAAATACTTTTTCCATGTGCCTTTCGTGCATATAATAAATTCATGAGAGGTGTCGACTTGCATGACAATCATTGTAACAATCTTCTACCATGTATACGGTCGAAGAAATGGATGTGGGTAGTTTTTATACGACTTGTTCAATCTGCGATTGCCAATGCACTGGTGATATACAACGGATGTAATTCAACAGAAAATAAAGCAGGATCAAAGGATTTTGCAATGAGTATCGCCAAACGCTACCTTGAAAATGGTCGAAGGCGTAGGTCAAGATCGCACGACGTATCTTATAAAGACCTCGAAAAGAAATGTTCCTCGGAGATATGTTCAATCAGAACCTACAAACTCTACAATACTTGTAGATATAAAAGAGCCAGAAATACAAAGATATACATAAAGTTTGAAAAATTACCAGAAAATCTATAAAATTTAAAAAACTACAATAAATATATAAAATTTGAAAAATTACAAAAAAATAATAAAAAAGACTCTTGACCATCCACCTCCACGTGGTAAGAGTTGGAAACGTTTATGAGAAACAGCGAACGGATGGAATAACTACGTATAACAGTTTCGCGGTACCCCAATCCGCCATATTAAATCTGCCATCTTGTAATTCGAAAATCTGAGGCCAGATTCGCAATCGGCGACCTCAAAAATCCCCAATAAGCAATTACAGCCAAAAATATTGAGTTTATGAATTAGGCGGTACCCTAATCCCTCATATTCGATCCGCCATTTTGTATTTTCATAATCTCTCTTCAAAATTTGATTCAGCGTAGTTCGAAAAATGGAAAAGCAAGATCAGGAAAACTCGTTATTTTTCCAGTTCACCGACTGCCATATTGAATCTGCCATTATTGAGATCATACAATTTACTGAAATACGACTGAAAATGTTTAATCAATCTAATTTTTATACTTTGAGGCGAAAAGATTTGATCGATATCGATGTGTAGCAGAATTATTCAGAAAAAACACGCATTTTCGAAATTTTCACCGTTTTCATTCCGGCCCTGTACGGAAAACCCCATGGTAAATTATAAAATTTGTTTTTAAAAACGTTTTGAAGATAAATCAAGCCTTGAAAATGTTACCACATAGGTTTCTGGGGTCGCTGAATACGATTCTGCAGTCAAAATTGCAAAATTCAAAATGGCGGATCCAATATGGCTGTCATTTTAATTAAATTTGATATTTTTCAATAATAGTGTTGGAAATAATCTCTAAAAATATACCAAGGCTGAAAAATACTCAGAGTAGTTTTTGTAATCCTAGGAATGATTGTAATTCTGAAATCAATTGCGAAATAAAAAATGGCTGATCCAATATGGCTACCTTTTTGAACTAAATTTGATATTTTTGACTGATTGTTCTTGGAGTAATGTGTAAAAACAGACCAAGGCTGGGAAAAACTAAAAGGCTGATTTTTGAGCTCGAATCTGTAGTCAAAATTGCATAATTCAAAATGGCTGCTCCAATATGGCTACCTTTTTGAACTATATTTGATATTTTTGACTGATTATGCTTATATCTGACGGTAGCGATTACGAGACATCGTTTAAGATAATATAGGAGTTACTAAAATAGGAGAAGTACCCCAATAATCTTTGAGATCTCCTTTCTTGACGTGTCCCATTAGAATAGAAAAGGCAAACATTTTTTAGAAGTTCTTTTCTGTCTAAATCTTGCCATTTCCTCATATTTGCATGCTCGGGTTCGGGGTTTTGATGTTGATAACGATTGGTTTCCTCACGAATGAGGTCAAGAAGAAAATTATTGTAAAGTAATTGATCATAATGAATAGGATCATTTCCATCTAGGTCGATATCCTCTCGCACAGCAGATCGTGAAACGAATGGTGTTACGAATGGAAAAATAGTCCGTCATAAAATATATCCTGACCTGGAACGTAATCAACAACACCAGAATCTATTTCACACTCTGATTCAGACTCTCCACTACTATTAATAATTTTCTATGTGATATCAAATAATGAAGATTGAAAATTATGAAGATCACTTTAGGTACTAGAGCTGTATCGTGAATCGAGAAATTTTAGGCTCGATAGATAGCTGCAGCTTACTCTGACGTATATTCTTCACAGAGTCACCTTACTTGTGAGTATTTCAATAGTGGATAGTCGTCACCTAGCGGTAACTCTTATTACTAAACAATGTACAGGCTACGAAATTATTCATCATAAGTTTCAGTAGCAGAATTTGGAAATCTGACTAAATACAATATTATTTCGAAATTTGATGAAAAATTTGAAAATGTAACTGTCTTATGTATAGCTCAAGGTTTTTCAACGAAAAAATTATCGAAAATAGCCAAAATTCTAAATTTTATGATTTTACTTGCAAACCTCCAAATTTACATTTTTACGAAAATAATAAAACGCTGAACTTAGTATAAGCATAATCAGTCAAAAATATCAAATTTAGTTCTAGAAGGCTGCCATATTGGATATGAAATTTTGAATTTCTTCACTGAATATATTTTCAAATTAAAAAAAAAAAAAAAAAAAAATGAAAAATCAAATTAAAAAAAGAAAATAGTATGAAAATAGCCATCCCATAACCGCCATCTTGGATTTCCAATTCTGAATGTCATGACTGTGAAAATTGTATCACATAACCTTCGCAAGCGTATTTTCAAATAATGAAAAATGAAATAAAAAAAAAATAGAACGAAAATAGCCATCCCATAACCGCCATACCGGATCCGCCATTTTCAATTTGCATTTTAATTACAGAATCGTGTTCGGGATACCCAATAACTCTAAGATTTTGAGACTCTAAGAAATTTGGACCTTCTGCATGTGTATTTTAAAAAATCAAATGAAAAAAATGATCTCAGCCATGAGTTCTGATCCCCTCCTATCACATCCTTTTTCTCGAACAATCTCTTGTCCTCCGAGTCCTTGGTTGGCCAGTTGAAAGTGATCTCTCCAGTCCCCAGGAAGATCTTCCATCCCTTGACCCTAATGACACCTGCTTATGTCTCATCCATCCCCAGGCAGAGTAGGCTCGCAGAACCACGTTTCGGACACCCGAAGATACGCCATTTGGAGGTGTTCAGCTCCGACTCTTTTGTGGTCCGAAGAGCCTATACAGCTGTGAGGATTCTTTCCTCGGCAATGGAACCAGCAGCGTTACTCTTACTCTCTTGAGCAGTTCGTTAGGGTGGACAAGCCTCATTCGGGAACCGTATTCGAGTTTGATAGATGGTACTGCCTGTCGCAGCCAGTTCTACGGCTCTCCATCGCTACAGATGAAGGTCGCGACTTCCTTCCTCACGAAAGTTTCCATGAATCGCGGGACAAATCCGTCGTCCGGAATGTCCCTGATACGGTCAATGACTGCACCCTTAACGAAGTCGAAAGCCGTTAGCTCCATCCTCACACTAATCTCTTTCCCGAAACCATGAACCTAGGGAGATTGATAAATACAGCGAAGTATGACAGCTCCCTATTTGAAGCGAGGCCTGGCCTTGTCTATTTCTTTTGCTAGCGGGTTTTACCAAGGGATCAGAATCACTCCTCTCCTTCTTTTTCTTCTCCTCGGCTAGATCGTCAGCTCTATTGCCTGATCCACAGGCTACCGGTTCGACCCGGTGGGTATTATTCCCAGCCGCAGCCGCCTTCTATTGCCTGTATATCTTCTTGGAGAAGGGGAGGTGGGGGTTCCTTGCCTTCCGCCTCCGCCTTCATCTTTTCCTCATTATAGGTGCACCAGATCTCGCACCTCATGGCCGCCCCACTGGGTGTCTTGGCTGTCTTATCGTTCGCAGATCCTTCTACCTCCACGGGAGCTTGAGCCTTGTCCCCTGTGGTGGTAGCCATAGCGGGATCTAGATCCGTGCCCGTTTCTCTATTTATTTTAATTTTTATTTCATCTGGCATGTTGGTCCCACGAGCAGCTAGGGAAATAAAGGACCGTTGCCGCAGAGCCCCGCGTGCGATGGTAAGGCGACATCATACTCAGGGATTGCGCTAGATGCCCCTGAGGCTCCGTTAGGGACCCTTATAACCCTGAGGGCGACGACACCTTCAATATCGGGGGTGTACCACACAAATCACCACCCTGGATGGAGGGCTGCTTGTTGGTCATCTGCACAAAAGAACCTAGACACAAAGTTGACCGGGACTTATAAGGCGCTACCCACAAGCTTGGACTACCCTTTTATAGGGGGCCCCATTCATACAGCCCCATGGACTTGCCGAAAGACTGAGGAGGTCCATACATCCCAAACAAAAAGGGAGACTATTTTTACTGTCAAAAATCAAAAGATCGGTACGAAGGATACCATTGAATACCTAGGAGTCACCATAGATTTGCGGTTCTCATTCAAAGACTACCCCAGGAATGCAGAACTAAAGGCATCAGAAGTCTATCAAGCGCTTGCGGGCATCATGACTCACATAGGGATCCAGAGCAATCGCAACGGTTCCTCCTTTTCTCTGTGGTATATTCTGTGATCCTGTACGAAGCCGCAAACTTGGCTGATGCTATAAGGTATGTCCCGCATGCATACATACGCTTGTGTCGAGTTGCTAGTCTTGCATCAGGCGCTTCCCCAGGTGACGGATAGGGGACAGCGATGACCGCGTTTTTTCTAGCGAGGCTTATATGATTCACAAACCGAGCGGGATGTGTGTGATATTGAAATTTTGATGTCTACCCCTACGAAATGTGACCTAGACACCCAAACTAAAATTATTCAAAGAGCATACCGACCATCCCGGGATGGGGTTTCTAATGTGAAATAACATTAATTTGGATTAGTGGTAGTAAGGCAAACCGAGGTTGAAATATGTAAAGGTATGGATAAATGAGGTGTGGATGATACGCAACGCAAGTAGTCTAGAGTCTTCGAAGGAGCTGGTCGTGTTTTGATTCAGCTTCGCCTCAATCTCTATAGTGCAGTCTTACTTATGTTTTCACCTATGTATGCGTGATTTTATTTTATTGAAAACAGTGCTATCTTGTTATTGTTTTTGAGTGCCATGATTTTTTAGTGAAAGCATACAGCGCAAAATTTACCTTAGGGATTTATTAAATTAAATAGCTATTCTCGATGTGGTTGATGGCAACAAGAAGTACTGGAGTCACTGAGTACGAATGTCAACATAGGTTTTTCCCTCGCTTCAATAGGATTTAAATTTCATAACATGATAAGCTGCTAAGTCTTTATCATTTGTTGTGTTTTCTTTTTCTATCTCGCTCATAAGGCTACTGAATCGTTTTGAATTTTATGCGAATATTTCTAAACCTCTACCATTCTTTTATTCTTATATTTTAGTCCCCATTAAGCCTATATCTAGAATAGGGCATAGTTCAAGTTACTCATAACAGGTACACAATACACGATCCAAGGTAAAAAGTAATACTTATAATCTACAGCCCCCCCCCCCCCCGACGGATAACACGAACGAAAATTCACAACTAACTAGCTTACATTCGCCGGCAAATTTTATAGGGTCATCTTGTAGTTCTATTAATTCTATATTGCTATTATCAGTCACTGAATTTTGCAATTGGAGATGCAAGCTACTACAACATGACAGTGCATTTTACAGATATATTCTGCTATTAGAAGAAACTGCAGCTAACAAAGAATGCTCTAGAAATTTTTCTGACGATCAAACGGCATTTAATTTTCTCATGAATAATGATGGCATTATTGCTAAACAAATTTCTGTTAGTGAGGATTGCAAGACAATAATAGTAAAAACCTGGACTGATATCACTGCGAATTGCTCAACAGTCATAGAGGGTGTTGCCGAAAATTACTGCCCGAGTTTGTGCGTAATGAACTTCCTTAAAGCTTCCATTATGAAATTTCCAATATAGTTGAAGATTCTATAAAATTAAAGACCGGGGATACCTTTCCTGACATGTTCTAAAAAATTACTATCAAAAGTGCATCAAATTCCACTCCTAGATATTCTGATGTCCTAAAAATTGCTAATCAAATACAAGTACCTCGCGGTCCCACTCTTCAGGTACCTCAAACGTTCAGCGGTATAGTATCTCCCACTCCACAGTCTGATAAACAATTCAAAACTTTTAATGATACCATAGATACTCCTATAAAAACCATAAATCCTGCTAGTTAATTCAAAAGTTAAGAGACTGTTCAAACTAGATGTTGATAAGATGCGAAAGAGCTGGCCGAGTTTAAAGTAGGTCTAAAAATTAAAAATATTGAAATTTAATCTCCACATTCTGATCTATGACGTACCGACAGGAAACAAGACTGAGAAAATTGCTGACGACTTTATTAAATCCAATCTAAACGGTATACCGAATTCTGATGTTAAAGATATTTACATTTACTCTATCGAAGACAAAATGTTTATGACTAAAGTTGTTCTAGAAATTCTCTATAATGTTCAATCATTACTCATACAACAGAATCATGTTTATTTAGGCTTCTCTTCGTATTTTTTCACGGCTCATGTCAATGAACAAATAGTCAAGTATTGCCTTAAGTGCCTTGAATTTGGACATGTTTCTCACTCCTTCACGTCTAAGGAAACACATTGTGGTATCTGTGTGGATGCGCATGAAATGAGGAAGTGCATTGTTAAAGGTACGAAAGTATACTGTCATAGCTGCAAATCGGATGGTGCTATTAATACGGCACAAGGGGCAGTAGACGGCAAAAAATGACCAATCTTGATGACAAAGCTTAGAACTAAAATTAATAATACTGACTATAGATCTGAATAATAATAGTTTATGTATTTGCCATATTAATGCTGAATCTCTTTATAATAAAATGATTAATGTTTTTCGGTAATACTTTGAGATCAATTTCTATCATATAATTTGTGTCTCTGAAACGTAGTTCATGTCAGATACACCCGACTGTTTGATTCAATTAGATGGCCATGAAGTTTTTAGAAATGATAGGTTTGGCAAAAAAGGAGGCGGCATTACTATCTATGTGATAAAATTCTTGAATGGTAGGATAATTGCCTCGTCAGCTTTAGCCAATGAAAATGATTTATATCTTCGAAATCCAAAATATTTGTTACTCGAAATTGAAGCTGAATCTGTAAATATATTAATCGGTTGTATATACAGATCAACTTAATTGGTGACTTCAACAGGGAAACCTCATGACCTATAAATACAGATTAACTCGATTCTTCCTTCATTTTAAATTTTAATTTGAAAATCTACAGTCTGAGGAGTTACTCATTAGTAGGAGTTACTCATAATGAGGAAAAATACTTTGTGACCAGGTCACTAATTACCACGAGGCGATATACGTGTACGTTGCGTCGCCATCTTGCTGTGCCTGGCGCTAAAGACGCCACACGGACATCGCGCACTCGCGCACATACGCACATGCACCCGCTCCTCTCGAGCAGGAGTCCGCGTACGAAGGAAAGGCAGATGCACGAGAGTGCCGCGCGACATGGAGAGCCGTATCGGGAGCAGGGACGGGGCAGAGCGCGACGCACATACGAACACGGCTGGCGCCGACTGAGTGCCGCGCCCCGACGCGACGGCGCGCAAGGCTCGAGGGGGGGGGGGGTGGCGGAGCGAGAGAGAGAAAAAGAGGGATAGATAGATGGATGGATGGATGGATGGATGGATGGATGGATGGATCGATAGATTGATAGATGTTTTATTATTTGCCTTCACGGCAAAAAAGAGAAAATATTTACCATAATATTACAATTTTTTGGTAATAAAAATACTATCAGTCAAGATAAAGTAAAACAATAAAATTAGAGTAACACAAATAAAATAATAAAAACAAAGTCAATAATTTAAGAATATCACAGCTAGGCGTTGTAATAACATGACGTAAAAATACAATAAAATAAAATAAAATAACATATAATAATAAAATAAAATAAAATAACATATAATAATAAAATAAAATAAAATAAC
>JAYJLV010107232.1:0-11561 GCA_036873485.1 Torymus texanus | reverse complement strand
ACCTATACCGGAACGAACACGTCGTTCGCATATACATATACACGAGGTACCGCGATAAGGTGCATTTACGTATCGAGAAATCAAGGAGCATTTATTATTATCTCCTTTATACATCCGAGATAAGCCATGTAGAACGGTGGGTATATGATATTCGTGCAGATGTGTATATGTACGCGCAGATGAAAAAATTGGCCGGATTTGGGTACCGGATCGTCGCAGGCTTCCACACGCGTTGCGTCGAAACATTGTATGTATGTATACAAGATGGGGGAGGATGCAAGTATATGGATTTCCGCTGCGTCTGTGGTTAAGTTAAATTATGTCGTTGTGTTATATATAGTATATAGAGGGTATCGTTATATGAAGCTATAAGTTTGAATTTGTACACATGTATATGTCTTAATTGAGGTGGTAAATGCGACCGTTTGATTGTTTGTGGAAAACTACGTTGCGGTTAGCTATTTATAAAGATTTGTAATGAGGAAAAATGACGAGAGGAGCACTTGAATTGGTTAATCTAAAATTTTTAATCCTCATCGCGAATGGTATATTCGCGTGTAATAAATATATATAAATTTGATTTGTTAATCTGCATTTTGTATACCATTAATTACAGTAAATTCATTCGGTTGAATAGTTTCCTATTTTATGAGACGTGCGTGAAACTTCCGTTTACTTTGCGATCTTCAATCTGAAACACGAACTAATGTGTGTGTGTGTGTGTGTGTGTGTGTGTGTGTGTGTGTGTGTGTGTGTATATATATATATATATATATATATCAATTTCAAAAGCTTTAATTCAACAAGAACCATTACCTAATAGATCAATCTAAAGATCGTGCGCCTCATCCCTCGTCCACTTAACCCAAAACAGCTAATCAAACTTTCATTGTACGCACGCGTGTGTCTGCATGAGCAACACGATTCTCTCGTAATCGTCGTTATCGCATAACACAGCTTTCTTCACGTCTCGCTATAATACTCATGTCACCTGCGGACTTTTCTCGCGTATATTTTTTACATACACTCTGTCATCTTCAACCGATATATCAGAGTGATCGCCGCCGAATTTTTAACATATCAAAGGTATGACGTAATCGCCGATCTACCGATCACAACATTTTACAATTATATTATATTATATATACGTAATTGGCCGCGATTCTAGGTACACGGTAAACAAGTGTAAAGGGGCCGATCAGCTGTTGGTGGCGATCAGTTATGTAGAAGGTAATTACGATAAAAGCTATAAGCAAGATTATCTTTTAGATGAAGAGATTTTAGGGATTGTCTTTTCGTCGATTGTATAGGGGCAGGGATTGAATAAGTGATGTGGCTGATGTTTGATTTTTCTCTGATTAGCGAAGATTAGATGGGTTTGATTAGGTTATTGAATTATTTTCGCATTAGACATTGCATAGGTATAGAAATTATTGATAAATTTAGGACTCATATATCGTTGTAATGTATAAATTATAAGATAAGTAATATGTATACAATAAACTATACCAGTTAAAATACTTCCAAATTAAAAGTTAAAAAAATAATGCATCAAGTGGCATTAATTGTTCACAAACATATTTACATTGTTCTTTCAATATTATCGTAAGACGTCTAAATAACAATAATTAATTAATTATAATCAAAGTCATCTACAAACATGACGGCAATCTTCAATCGATAAGGAAAAACTCACGTTATGTTCTTTTCAAAAACTATTCCACTATTAGATTCTTAGAGTGTCTAGTGTTTTTAATACAACTTAATCTAACCGAAAAAGGCCAAATACACGGGCAAAGAGCACCACGACATGCGCCAGATTTCGTGCGTGGATAAGCGTCGTGCCAGAAGAGCGCATCATGAGATAAATATCTCACCACTTATACCCTCGATCTTAGATTGAAAAAATTACATTATCATGAAATTCATAAATTTTTTTTTTAATAAAATTTGCAAAAATAACACAATTGTTAAAATTTACCTTGATTTTATCACGGTTCACAGTCGACTTTGACGTTTATCCAAGGTAGAATCGCGGGCCAAATATCGGCATGATGATGGATTTTTCAAAAATGCGATCTTGATCGTCCACGAGACATTTAAAAACATCCCTCATGATGTGGAGGTAGAAATCTTCATACAACTCGAAACACATTTTTTGCTATCTACAATCCTACATAACAAACAACAGTTTTTTCATTAAAAATAAAAACAATTTCTTTTTTATCCCATAACTATTTATCAAATCCTCATTACCTTTCCTCGAATACCCAATGATAACTATACTCGACGACAACCAGCTTGGTTATCTTCGAAATCGAGACTCGCTGTTCTCGCAACATCCGGCAGCTGCTATCTGCTCACACTAACCGAATTTTTTTCTGCAGTGGAGGCTTCTGTGTCTGTTGGGGTGGGAGAATCCCACCGAAGATCATAGGTGCACGTGCACAACGAAGGAGAGGTGAGAAGGTCTCTCTGTTTTCGTCGTATATGTGCTCTGATAATATGCAGCTTCATAGAGGGGAACAGTGGAAAGGATATCTTTTTTATTTGCTTGTCTGGGTGATTTTTATTTGTGCATATGCGCATTTGCATGTTAAAATATTTTGGTAATAAGGGTAAATTGCAAAGGGCGTTTGAAAATTAGATATTATTGGACCTTCCTAGAACTGGCGCGAAATAAATACATCGTTAATTTTATTAAGGTAGAATTATGTTATCAAATCTAATTTCCGGAAGTAATTATATAATTGTTCTAAAAGATTGTAATAATTCAAGGGATATAATTTGGTCGAAAGAGGAACCGCATAATAGGCAATGTTATATTATTTGGTACATGGTAAATTGTCAACCAGTAACTATAGCAGGATAGTGAGAAAGTTGTCCTGGCGAGATTATCAGACAATATAATGCACGCAGGTATACCAATAAATCAGATATGCTCCGCGAATTAAAAGTATTATAGTTCGATTTGACGTGACCGTATTATACGCTCTATACTGCGGTTATCTCGCGATTATAAAACGGCTCAATCAACGAGTTCGTTCGCACTTTTCGCTACCTGTGTATATATATATATATATATAGGATTATTAATTGGGAAGATATGCATATGCTCGATGTTTTTAATTTGTATAATACAGGTCGTATGTTAATTAACGTGGAAATTTGCGTTTTATTTTCTTTTGGTAAATTTTGTTCAGGTGTAACAGTCAAATTTTTTGAAATACATAAGTTCAAAGAACGTATAATCGGTTCATATAAAGAAGAAGGTTAAATTAACATTCAATCTATTCGTGTTTAACATATTCTTTGCAGGAAATTTCAAAATTTATTTCGGGTTCATTGAATGCCGCGCGTGTTATCAGATAAAAAAAAAGTAGCTTTTCAATTGAACTTCTTTCAAATTCTTACATTCAATATTTGTGCACATTTTATTCGTTATGTCTTATAAGTGTAAGAAGTGTGCGATGTGAAAATATATATCGCTATAATGAAAAAATTCTCCATTATATTTTTAGTAGTTATTAAGGACTCGTTAACAGTATATGTATGCAATGAACGATAAGTCAAACTTTCGTATTCTTTTAAAAATATCAATGATAATTTAACAACTATATATACGTATTCTATAAACAACTTGTAGAGTAAAAAATGCGTATTCATCAATAAGTTAAGAGAACGACACGTGTAAAAAAAAATCTAGCGGGAATCTGATAAATTTTAGTTTAAATAAATAAATAAATATTTTTGATAATTAATTACGAAAGTAAATTTCATAAGTTACAAGACGCCTTTTATAAGTCTATTTATTTTAGACCGACTTATTAATACAATATAATATTATAAAAAAAGAAATGTGTATTTATAGGTATGATTCAGGGTTCTTATCAAAATTAGACAATTTTATATATTTTATTCGAGTAATGAATCATTAGTAATTTACTAATTTTGCGTTTATAGGTCAAATAATAAGACTCAATAGTTGGTTAACATTTCTACCAGGGATATGTTTTGCACATATTAGACACACATACACACTCAAACTCACACAAACAGGAACAAATGTTCTCAAAATCAAAAAATTTGTATACTTCTCTATTCTTAAAAAGTGTCTTTAAGAATGTTTTGTCTCAAAATTTTTTTCCCTTTATAATGCTTTCTCTTTGAGGACGTAAAAGAGACAAAACTGATTACCTAGACTTTTTTTTACACGGGAAGCCATTTCTGATCATATTGCGGCATGTACACGCATATAATGTATGCATATCATGCGATATATATCGTTCACATTTAGCTCTTCCATCAGGCATTTTAAGATCACATCTTGCATTCATGAGAATTGCTACGCGCAAAATCTACCGTCAATCAAAAGTCTAATGTATACGCATTGCAAGGCAACAGCATGGTAGCTTCGCATCGTCTTCTATGGTCAAGTAGATTGATACGATGATCAGATATCGCAATAAAGACGCTTTATGTATGATAGTGTTGAAGAGCTTGCATTGCATCGATACTTATATATGATGCATTTGTATATGATTCATTGGCTGTTTTAGCAGATATTAGACGTAGTTAGTTTTGCAAAAGATATAATGTTAAATAAATTTGTTCTAAGTATTAATAGAGTTTAAAAACAGTGTTTAAATAAAATTTATCGCAAAAGTTTGAGAAAGCCGAGACATGTATAGTTTGCAAACAAGAATGTATTAGAAAAGACGGAAGGCCAAGACCTTTTTCTATGTCGCAGTAATAGCCAAGATTATGTGAGAATATATTGTCATGTTAAACTTTGATGGAACGTTCCTGAAACGAATGCAAAATGGTGTTTTGCGTAAAAAATTTTCTAATCAATTCTAAATGCTTTAAAATGGCATGAAATAGAGCTTTTGGAATTCGTTTTTTTTTTTCTTGCAATAGAATATTTTTTAAATTATCACCACTCGAACGAAATGGAGTTAATTTCGTACTAAAAATTGTTAAATGACAAATATATGGTATTTTTTGTCTAGTAATTTTTATTAATACATTATTATATTAATAGTAATAAAAATAAAATAAATGCGAGTTCTAATAAATAAAATCATGGAAATAAAATTGTACGTATATACTAACGATATTTCAAGTCTTAAAATGAATCTACCTCAAATACCAAGCCACGTACATCTATTTCACCAAATCGAACGTCAAAATTAACACCGAGTACGCCCAAGTATTCTCCCAAAAAATAGTAAACAAGCTCTATACTACGCTACGGACATCTTCCACATTTCGGATTTCGCGAAAGCCTCATCGATTCCGATTGCCTACATGCCTAGGATTTCAATAAGCGTGCATACGCGCCTTTGTGACGAAACATTTTTCACTCGACAAACCGTTTCCTTGCCACTGAGCGTATGACGACGCCAAGGCTCGCATTTGAATTTTACGCGCAAGCGCGTATTTTTTATTGTTCAGTGCTTTTTTGCGCGCTATATATTGTGTTCGATTCCCCGCGTAAAAATCTTCGAGCGTATATGTATGATGCAGTTCATTATATATTTTATACTATTATTGTCTGTAAATAGGTTTTATGTCATATTGTACAAAGAAAGTGTTACGAAACCTTTAGGAAAGCGGTAAAAAAAACACGATTAAGAAAAGTAACGTTCGTTGAATAAGTGCGAAAGAATGACGTATTCGCAAACAAACCAATAAAACTTAACATTTTTCTACCCAAATTCACTATTACCTATACCTTCTTCCCGGTAAAAGACCAACGAAAGACAAAAAAAAATATAAAAGACAAAGCTCGCTTCCTCGATCCACGCACAAAAGCCCATTAAAAAGATCCCGTATCCTCTCGTTCTCTTGTGACGAAACACACGCCCGTCGCAAACCCAATAATGATGTAACTAACTCAATGTACCTCTGACACCCCCGCGAACGAGAGAGAGATAAGCGTAAATTGAAAAGAAAACAGAGACGAACGCGCGCGTGACGATTGCCCTGTATTTTTTTCTTCTCTTTGGAGGAAACGCGCACGAATTGTAATGCAAATTAATCGATTAGTCGTGCTCGCGTTTCGAGCATCTGCGCAAACACAGTGGGAACGGTGATGGAAATTCTTCTAATATATAGTAGATATAAGCGGTCGGCGAAAATTGCGAAAAGCGTGGAGAATGAAGATGATGTGTGTATATGCGTATGGCGTGGGATTTCGACGAAATGTATTAACCCTGGTGGGGTCATACTTTATCGGAAAGTAAAGTTTAATAACTTTTTATTATAATAGGATTTGTGCTGTGGATTCAATTTTAACGGGGATGTCTAGTTTTGGGTATTGATTGGATTATTGCGTGAAAGATTGTCTGATTAGAACGAGATTGCAAAAGTTTTTTTTGGTATTTATAGGTATATAATTTATTCATTGTGCCAAGTATAATATTGGATGGATGTTTTAACAGAGTTGGATAATTTCTTAAAGAAAATGCATTATAGCTCAGTTTATAACATTTATCCGAAAACTCACAAATATATGTATTTATTTCTTACAATACAGCATGGTTTCTTTTTAGACAAATTTCATTATATTATAATATACGCAGATCGCGCTGCGTCGCAAAACATAAATATATACTCACACATACGGAAAATCAGTTCATACCTCAACTCAAACCGAGAACATTCGTCTATTTTTGACTCATATACCCTGTTAACCATTCTTGCACACACATACGTTATACGTTTCTAACGAACTTACATTAATTTAGAATCATTTAGTTTTTTTTATCTTATTTATTATAATACCAAAAGAACACAAAATTGCAAATTAGGAGAAAAATAAATTTTTCTTTCTTTTTTTTTGGATTCTTTGCACAAATAATTTTTATCAGTCTAATTTGTCTACGTGATATGAAAAATGCTATCCAAAAGAAAGAAAAATACATACATGATGAATTTCATTCTTTTAAAAGACATTAAATTCACAGCTCATGATAAGCAGACGCGAAAACTTCTTTCATGCAATGAATTTTCCGCCTTCGTTGATACAGTTGCATTCTGTGGGCAACGTTATAAATTGTAAATCTTACACTCCAATCATACGATGTTCTTACTAAATACGTATATTTGGTAGACTTTAGGCATTTAAGGAACATACAAAAAATATTGTCCTAGAAATTCTAAAAACTATATATTATTGTTAAATTACTTAAAATATTAACTGGAACTAAATTGGAAGAGTTCGTAATGAACAAATATGACGTATAATATTTCATATGGACTTTAACAATTAGCCTCACTCACAACCTCGTTTCGAATTTTCCTTCAGATGGACAATTTATCCAATTCTGGACCAACTTGGTCAACAAGTTTGCAGATGATGTTATCAGCAACTCGAAAGTTCGATTGCTAACTCGAAAGACAAAAATAAATCTGTTGAAATCATTTCGCAAAATATTTTCAGTAGGCGGTTCGTCCATTTTGATTACACGTTCCCAATTTACAAAACTTGTAAAATAAATAAAAGGTGAGTGCGACAAATAAAAATCGCAGAGCTGTTACTTATCATTTTTCGGAGTCGTAAGTAATATATTTAAAAATAGATCAATTTAAATTACAAAAATGCATCATAGATTAAAGACGCAAGAATTGACTCAATATTTAGAATTCAATTAGTTATACTAATTAATTAATTAGTATAAACAAAACTTTAAATTCGTTTTACTTTCATTTGGCTATACAATAAAACTTGTAAAAAAGTTCATTGAATTAAAATATCTTTTCGTGAAAGCTCGTTTAGAGATTCTTGACGTAATTAGTTTAACATCTATTAATTCCATCTGAGTTCAACATTCTCATACTTCATATTTAAATCATCTAATGTAATATCAATAGGATTATCAGGCCCTTCATTTAAACTTTCCAGCGTAGCCTGAAAATTTAGTTAAAATCATATAATAAATTAAAATAGATTGAATTTACAAAATATAATTTTTAATACAAACCTGCAATGTAACTAATTGACTCGGATCTTCAACAACTAAAATTTGTGTCTCCCCGTCTGTAATACAGGGAGACACTTCAATTTGGCTATTACTATTAACATAAGCAAGTTGCTGGAATAAAAATAACATTCATACAATATTTTTCAATAAGATACGAAAAAATGGAATTATTTCTATTTAGCAGATTTATTTAAAACTCACCGTCGCTTGGTTCATCATGTGAACCGAGTTCTCAATCATATCGACCGAGTTTTCTAACAAAACATCTAGCACATCGTCATCGTCATCGTGAGTATTCTGCTGATCGTTCTCCTTATCATTCTCATTGTCGTTGTCATTTTCATTCTCATTACCTACTATAAGATGGGTTGTTTTTTTGTGCAAAAGAAGCGTACTGTGCTGACGATATTGCCTCTGGCAAATATCACACTCGTAAGGCTTTTCTTGGGTATGGACTATGTGGTGCTTATAAAGACTAGAGTACTCGGTGAATCGCTTCCCGCAGTTCTTAATGGTGCAAACGTACGGCTTTTCACCCGAGTGAATACGTATGTGGTTCTTGTAGTTCGTTGAACTAGCAAAGGCCTTACCGCATTTCGGCTGTGGGCACTTGAAAGGCCGTTCCCCTGTATGTGTCCTTATATGTACCTGAATTCAAACAAACCATACAAATTAATTCTCATATTTCAAAATGAATGAAAATTTAATTTTTATATTTCTTGCAAATTTTATCTTTGATTGTTAACTTTATATAACACTTGTTAATTAAAAAAAAAGTATTATTGCTTGTAAGAGTGTCAAAAACATTTATACAATGTAAAATTGTTGAAGTAAAACAGTAGCTTATTTAAATTTAGTTTAAGAAATAAAATTGATAGCAGCAAGCCAAAGCAAACACGAAAATGTTTACTACTACCACAAAGAGATTAATTCTGAAAGAAAATAGTACAAGTAAATAGATAATTAAAAATCAAAGTTTTCCATTCAAGCCTACCGATACCAACCCTCTGATATGTGAATACTTGAATTAAGTGAATGCAAAAAATAAGTCATATTAAATTATATTATAAATATCCTATTTTTAATTTTAATGTACATCAAGTTTACCTTTCTAATATTACTTGTAGTAAAAGATCTACCACAGCCATTAAAGGGACAGACAAAAGGTCTTTCGCCTGTATGGGTTCTAACGTGCTTCAAAAGATCACCTGAAGTTTTAAAACTTTTATCACATTCCTCAGATGTACACTTGTATGGTTTTTCACCTGTGTGAGTGCGCAAATGTGATTTAAGACTATAGCTGGTAGAAAAACTTTTTTTACATTTTGGCTGAGTACACATGTATGGCCGTTGATTTGTATGAGTGCGATCGTGAATCTAGAATTATAAAATACATATAAATATTGAAGTTTAAATATTTTGTATTTTGTACTTTTACCTTCAAAAGATGATTTGTGCTAAATGGTTTTGTGCAATTTTCTTCAGGACACTGATGCTCACTATCTTCTTCATTTTGATTATCTGTGGAAAATATTGCATCGTTCTTTGGCTCTTCATCCGACCCTTCACATACTTCTTGGCAGTTTTCAAGTTGATCAGTAACCAAGTATAGGGCCCCATTTACAATTTGCAAATGAGGGTACAAATTTATTCCGTCACTTAATACTATATTTTCATTTTTTGCTAATTCATCTCCTAATTGATCTAATTGCACCTGTATGACTTTTTCATTATTAAGCTCTGCAAGATCACCTAATACTATTGCACCATTATCTAACCTCAAGGTGGCTTCTTCATTTTGAGTTTCTTTCTTCTCAGCTTCTAATAAATTAAAAAAATACATAAATAATTATTATTGAAAATGTCAATTCAAGAATTTTTTAAAAACTTTAGTGCTTGACAATTGTTTAAGAAATTTTCAGTAATAAAAATTAAAACAACACAATAATTTATTCTATAAGCTTTGGTACAGCAGGTACTCTAAGAAATAATTACCCTCTGTATTATTATTTTGGGTGATAAAAGCCTGAGTACCATCTGGCAATGTTACGGCAGTCAGTGAATTAAGTATTTCATCATTAAGTACTAGCTCTTGCACTTGCGTATTATCTAAATTATTATCGTTAACCAATACTGATAGTCCGCCTAAAATATCCTGCTGATACTCCTACAAATCAAAAGCATCATTACAGACTCTGTGCGTTTATAAATAATTACTTAGCAATATTACAATACAGCATGGCTTTAAGCATATGTACAACGTACTTCTAAGTCTTGTAGGAGTGCATATTCTTCGTGCATATAAGTAGTATTATCCAGTGTTTGTGCATTTTCTGCTGACATAATTCCTATCAGTCTGCAACAATGGAATTGTACAATGAATCGACGTGAGTATCGGTATTATAATACAAAGTCGGGAAAAATGAAGATACGTGTATATAGGTAAGTATACAACAAGGAAAGAAAGTATAAGTAATATATATATATATATATATATAAAACGACAAATTTACAAAAGCTACTATATTTACAACGAGAAGCATAAAGCCGCTTAAGCAGAGAAATATATATATATGTAACCGACGCAACTCAGCGTCCAGTATAAATGACAATATATAAAACACAAGTGTATATATTATAACTAAAAACGTGTAGGTGTAGGTACGTATCTATACATACACACATACACACGCGCCCACGCACACACATACACACGTATAGCAAATTATAATATTATTACCGAACCTCAAAGAACAAACGGACAGACGACAGATAGAAAGTGAGATCGCAATGTATAGCGAGCTTGCGAGAGAGATAAAAGTCGACGAGCAGCAGTAGCAGCAGCACCAACGATAGGTTAGAATCTGAAGTAGCAGCAGCAGGAATATAGAGGTCGGTTCTCTGCAGACGACGGGCGTCGGCCTCCTCCACTCCCTCACTTCTTCGTCTGCTGTACGATGGTATTGCTCCAGCCGCGTCCGATGGCACTAGCCAGCGGATAACGACACTGATGATAACCCTCAGCAACACCGGCCCACTCCAATAATACCTTATTGTTACTCCTTGCCATTTCTCTCCTCAATCGCGATCCTCTTAGAGCACATCGGTCGCGCGCACCACGTCGCATGCAGCAACCACCTCGCACTGCTCACTGCAGCAGTAGCTCTCTCGTCTCTCACGCTCTCTCTCTCGCTCTCTCTGCGCACTGCACAGTATGTATGTGTGGGTGTAGGTGAGTGCGCGCGCGGATTCCCGGGAGAGCGAAAAATGCAGCGGGCGGTGCTGCTGCGCTTGCTGCTAGTCGGTATATAGGTATATATATATGTGCCGGGACGATGATGTGCATGTAGGGTGTATATATGCATATATATACATGTGGGTGTGTATAAGAGCGGCCGCCAGGGCGACATCGGGCGGCGCCGCGAGAGCGACTGCGCGCGCGTGTATAGTGCTGTATTATATACCGGGCGGCGACGGCAGGCGGGCCCCTGGATTTTCTTTCTCTCTCTCTCTCTCTCTCTCTCTCTCTCTCTCTCTCTCTCTCTCTCTCTCTCTCTCTCTCCCTCTTTCTTT
>JAYJLV010107221.1:0-11561 GCA_036873485.1 Torymus texanus | reverse complement strand
GTTTACAATATATCTTCTAATTTAATTTATGCAAATATTGTTCAAATTTATTTCTAACACCCACAGCATGTTACTCACGTATACTTTACGGCATTCTCAAACAGATGTCCTACAACATCATCTTTGAGGGGCAGCCAAGGGGCAGCACGAAGGGCAGCTGAGGGGCAGCTAAGGGGCAGCTGAGGGGTAGCTGAGTGGTAGCTGAGGGGCGTTGAGGGGTAGCTAAAATTTTAAAATAACGTGTTAAACCACAATTTTACGTTATTTTGAGGGGCAGCTGAGGGGCAGCTTAAGGGCAGTAAGGGGCAGTGAGGGGCAGCTGACAGCACAAAAATTACTAACAACTATATAATATAGGAAGATATATACTAGATATATATATAGCATCGACTGCTGCAAGTGCCCTCTATGGCTATGCCCAGAGCAGAAAGACCTACCCGGAGGAAACAGAGGCTTGGTTGAAGAGGGCCCAAGCAACCCGTACACTACCAATCCCTAAACTCACTCACAAAGAAACACGTATATGATCAAGACAGCACTTGATAGGGAGCACCGCGGGCTCCCAGTGCCATATCCTTGCCCGCTCCAGCTGAAGAAGAGGAAGTGCCCTGGATCCTTGGCGAAGATGGAGAAAATAAGACCATAACTATGAAGACTCTTATCCATCTTGGCACATTGAAGAGTCGAGCGATTATTATCAACTTAAACCACTTGTTAATTATCTTTTTTTTCACATAATTTATGTCATATATCAGTAAATGTTCGGATGTTACGTATTAATCGTTGAATTCAATCATTTAACGATATTACCTGAAACTTTCCCACCTCCTTGCGTCTATAATAATTGAATATCTATTATTTACATTGATATGACACATAGTACCTTGAAATATATTTACTGATAGAAATTTTCAATGACGGAGCTGTCCAGAGATTACCCCTGCGTAAGAATATCGTTATAAATGACGCCTAGAACGCGTGGCCCCAAGAATCGCGAGTAAAAATTGATAAAATTGCCGAAACCAGCGCGCGAGAGAGAGATAGATGAGATAGCCATTTTTCGTAGCGTGACAACTACGCAACAAGCCTAGTCGTCCATCTTGAAAATTTTGAATTTTAGCAAAGCATGCCGTAAACCGTGGCATGAGAGAAGATATTCAAGTAACTCAAAAATTTTGAACTTTATTATTTGTTTATCGCATTTGGAATATTTTATTTATTTATTGGTTTCAAATATTTCTATTTATTTATAATATAATATTTGAAATATCTTTTTCATATTTTTTTTTTGTAACACATATTCACATTTGCTTCCTTTGTTCTTATTAATTATTGATAGCACCTGCTCTTTCCCTTACCACACTTTCAAAATGCCTACCACTCCACATACCGAAACAAATATTAGAGCACTGCTACATGTTGTAACACCGGGATCAAGCAACGTTTCTTTTTTTGCTGCTAGTGCAACGAAGTGGCGAGATTAATTCGATTCGATTCGATCCGATTTATGTCGAACGTTTATACCAGGAGCAGCGCTCTGGAACATACAATAGGACAACGATCCGTCGAGAGGATTGTTGGCACCTGGATTGGACCACGATGAGTCCTTCGCCGGCGAAGCTACTGGAGTAGATTTGGGTGAAGGAACGAACACTGTAGATGCATTATTTAACTCTACTGTGAAGGTAAATACGGACCATCCGGCACAATCAACGGCTATGGCATAAGGTGGAACAACGATTGAGCATAGTAATGTGACGCCCGGAGCGATGCAGACGCAAGAGTTCGGAAGGTCGTCTCGAATCTACGAAATGATATACAATGTCATGGCTTCTAAAGCCACTCAACCAAATACTGTCATGAGTACTCGAACAATACCAGAGACGTACGGCGCGAGGCCAAAGCAACTGGACCATCGAAACTTCAGCAATCAGTATTTTAGTAGTGCACCGAGTGCACAATCCACTATGTACTCGAAACCGAGCGAAAATTCTGTTCTACCGCCTCCAGCGTTCACTTCGAGTGGTACGCTTCACTACTTCATTACGTCTGCCAAGATCCACATCTCCCCAGGCCTACGAAACCTACCCCAGACCCTTTTACCAACCGCACGTTATCGAAATTTCTCGTGTTCTGAATGCCGAAACCTCACAAGGTAACAACGCGAAAGTACATTTTGGAAGTCACCCTTCGTAGAATATCGAAACTTCAGTTGAACAAAACAGACTTTCTCGTAGCGAAACTAGTCAGCACCAGGGGGTACATCTTCCTCGATGGGAGACGAATCAACAAGGAGAATCAACCCGCCTGACCCCTCGTTCAATTCCCCTGTCAAACGAAGAAATTTATACCCACTCTGGAGCAAATAATTTAGCATCAAGAGGGACGAATCCTCTACAGCCATTGCTAGACCAACAACACCAGTCAAGGACGGCAGATGCAAGAGGATTCAATCCACCACCTCTCATGAGTGGAAATAGTGGTCCATCGTTTGTACGACAAGCTCCCCTCTTGGGAGCTAACAGTAACGTAGAGGTATATCCTCCGAGCGTGGGTTACCCATGGCCTTATCCGCCCATGTACCCACCATCCGGATACTACCCATCTATGACGTACGGGTCCGCTTATGCACAGCCCCGTATCCCATAGATTTTCGTTATAATTCTCAAGTTGATCCTAGATCAATGTCTTTCGCTCAGCCATCGATAGCGGAGATTTCAAAACGTTCTTCGAACTTTGATACGTCGTTTCAAAGAGAATCGAGAACATGCACTCTACTACAAAAGTGGCAAGTTAGTTTCTCTGGGGGCGCACAAAGAAGACGTCGAATAATTCATTGAATGGATAAAATAATGTCAGCACTCACTGAGTGTGACTGACGAAGAAATCCTCAAGCTTATTCCGTCGATATTGTCAGGTGCAGCTTGTTTCTGGGCACGGTCCTTAAGTAAAAGTTCCAGACTTCCAGGCACGGCTGGGAGACGAAATTAGGGTCAGGGTTCAAGGGCCAGACGAACCTATCTCGTCGTTTATTTCGAATTTAAGGTTGTTGGTGGACAAAGTCGAACCAAAAATGCCGCTGGAAGCGCAACTCGAAAGAACGTATCGAAACCTGCACCCGTCTCTTTATCGTTCACTTCGTAGAGATCAATTTAAGTCATTTGAAGAACTGCAGATCTTAGGACAGGGAGAAGAAGTCAAGAGAGAAAGGGAGAAGACCTACTGGCCTCCACCACCTCCTGAAGCATCTCTGTTTTCTAACTTCGCGTGCAAGGTGAAAAAGCGAGTAAAGGCGGCAGTCATAAACACTGCAGAGGAAGGAGATGAGCCAAGTGTAGTAGCACTAAAAGAGACATCGAAGGATCACGCCTCATCGAAACGTCGCTGTGACGCCCCTCCGACTGGCACACCAACAGGTAACGGAAAAGAGATATAACTATCGAAACCAAAAACCAACAAAGGAGAAGGCCAAAAGATACAACAATCCCTGTCGCCAAATACGTCACCCGCAACAGGGACTAGGGGCGCACTGGACACATTTTAGATGTGCAAAAAGCGAGGACATTGGTCGAGGGAGTACAGATATTGACAATGCATTCTCTGTTATCGCTGTGGTCATCTTGGAGTTCTGGTTAAATCATGTCCGAAGTATAGCGGACAAACACAGAAGACAGAATAAGTAACCAAGGAACAGGGGTCGTCGTCAAATCGCCACGCGCATAAGGGTATCGAAGGCTCTTAACTACGACGTCATCCTAGGAATGGACGTGATGGAGCGTCTGCAGATGCGGATTAACTTCGCTGATCGAACATGGTACACTCCGAAAGGAATTGTTCATCCCTGCTACCCCAAAAATAAGGATCCAACTTCGATCCTGGCGGTTGCTGCTGTCGATGGTGTAGTAGAGTTATCACAGGGAGAAAGGATACGCTTACGAATCAAAGTAGATCCATTTCTCGATACAACAGGTGGAAACACCAGACCTGCGCGGATTACGCCACACAAAATAGATGTGCAAGGACATCCGCCAATAAAACAGAAAAGTAGACGCATCTCAGCGAAACTGATAGCAGCGGCCTATGCGGAAGTCGATCGGTTGCTAGCCGATGGGATTATAGAACCTTCAGAGAGTCCCTGGAGCAGTTGCCCTGTTATAGTACTCAAAAAGGATAACTCGATTCGGGAAATTAGGGAACGCGAAATACCTATCGAAAATTGACCTAAAACAAGCTTATTATCAAATTCCATTAGAAGAATCTAGCAAAGAAGTCACAGCCTTTACGATTCAACGAAAGGGCTTGTTTCAATTCACGCGTATCCCATATGGCTTAACCAATGCCCCAGCAAGCTTCTAAAGGGCAATGGATGATATTTTTGGCCTGAATGTCTTTGTCTACATGGATGATATTTCTATCGCCACAAAGACATTTGAGAAACACTTAGATTTGCTAGTAAAAGTTAAAAGTTCTTTCGAAACTAAAAGATGTGGGTTTACAGGACAATGGTGACAAATGTAACTTTTGTTGTTCAGAATACGATGTTTAGGCTTCATTGTGAATAAAGATGGGTTAAAGACAGGCACAGATAAAATCGCGCCGATTATGAATTTTCCCGTCCCTAAAAACTTGCGACAATTACGTAGTTTTTTAGGAATGGTGACATGGTACGCGAGATTTATTGAAAACCTTGCCGAAACTAAATCACCACTAAACGAACTTCTTAATAAGAATGTACGTTGGTTCTGGAAGGGGGAGCAGCAGAAGGCATTTGATACGTTACGCCTTCTGCTTATGCAAGCACCCGTGCTGGCGCGGCCTCATCTAAGTTTACCGTTTATCCTTCAGACAGATGCGAGTGATAGACAATTAGGGGCAGAACTCAGCCAGGAGTTTGCCGATGGCGAGCATGCTATAGCGTATGCTAGTCGCTCTCTAACAAAGACGGAGAAAAACTTCACAGTCACTGAGAAGGAATGTCTGGCAGTGCTGTGGGCAGTGGAGAAGTTCAGAGGTTACCTGCTGGGAGAAGAATTCACAGTGGTTACGGACCACAGTAGCCTTCTGTGGCTTCACAACCTGAAAGATCCAACTGATCGGTTGGCGAGCTGAGCGACGGCCCTCCAAGCATACAATATGAAACTTGTACACAGGAAAGGGGCACTGCATAAGGTCCCTGATGCATTGTCACGAGCATTCGAGGGAGAATTGGACGAGGCTGCAGTAATAGGCATAGCCAGCGCAGAGGAATGGTATACTAGTCAGTTCAAAGTGGTGGAACAGGATCCTAGTAAATTTCCAGATTCGAAAATCGAAAACAACCTATTGTATCGACATCGTCGCGGTCAGTTTTTCGATGAAACTATCTCAGATTCGGATAGATGGAAGCTAGTCGTTCCCGAGGCAGATCGAGAAAGAGTGCCGTTCGAATGCCATAATCCTCTTCATGCAGGTCACCTCGATGCCGAAAAAACTCGATATCGTGTCACCCAAAGTTATTTTTGGCCATCGTTGAATAAGGATGTAGTCAGGTACGTGAAGCAATGTCCGGATTGCCAGATGCACAAAGTAACACAACAGGCACCAGCAGGCCTAATGGAGAAGAGAGAAATCGGAGGTCCATGATTGACTGTCGCGGCAGATATTATGGGTCCATTTCCACCTAGTAGGTCTTTGTATCGTTACGCGTTAGTTTTTCAAGACTTGTTTACAAAATTTGTGGAAGTTAGGCCTCTTCGGTGAGCAACGGCTCAATTAATTTCGAAAGCCTTTGACGAGTTAGTTGTACTTCGTTGGGGGTGTCCGAAATACTTAGTTACGGACAATGGAACGGAATTTTCCAATAACTTTATATCGTCGCGGCTGAAGGAGTTAGGGATCATTTAGACGACCATTGCTCCTTATCACGCGCGGTCAACCCTACCGAGAGGGTAAATGGAACATTAAAGACGATGATGTCGATGTTCGTCAAGGAACTCCACCGTGACTGGGACATCCACCTGGATGAATTCGCATACGCGCTGTACACGTCGGTGCATTTCTCGACACTGTTGACACCGGCCTTTTTGAATTTTGGTAGGAATATCCGTCCCATTCAAAACCTTCGTCAACAGCAAGAAAAAGACGATTTTGTGGAAATAGGCGATTCGAAAGTGTGGGCAGAAAGAATCACGTGACACCCAACCATATACGCACTAGTGCAGAAACAATGGCAGCTTGCTAACGAAAACAAGCAATATATTACAACAAGAACCGTCGTAGTATGTCGTTCAAAGACGATGAGCTAGTAGTACGTAAGAGGCATGTTTTGTCGGCAGCGGCCCAAAACTTCGCTGCCAAACTGGCGCCAAAGTTTATCGGCCCATGTATAGTTAAAAAGGCTCTGTCACATGTCGTATATGAGTTGGACGACGTTGATAGTCACCGCATATTGAAAGTCCATGTTTCGGACTTGAAACCGTTTGTGCAAAGTACCAAAACATCCGAGTCCTTCACAGATTCCACAGCTTCCAGGCCCCAGGACGAAGACCATGGGAGGACGAGGTCGAGGAAGGGGACGCGGGAAACCTGCCCCGCTCCGCGGGCCTGGCAAAGTGCCGCTGTTGGAAGAAGTCGCTACCACCTCCGACAGCGAGCGCCTGGTGGAAATCGGTACTGAAGAAAAGCCCCATGTGGCCGGCGGGGGAAAAAGATCCCGCTGACCGACCCGCCCTCGGAAACAACCCCCCTCCTGCAGCAACACGTCTTCCGGGTACAGCTGGGACTGAATCAGCCTCTAGTACCGGTAAGACTGCATGGCTTCACGGCCATGGGTGGGCTGCCTTACGAACCACTTGGCGAGTGGGGGAAAGCGACCGGGGCAGGGTTAGAAAGCGGGACTTCAACACCGCTCGTCACACCAGCGGGGCCCGCCGCCATCAGGGCCAACTCGGATCACCAGCCGCAACCTCCAGAGAAAAGGGACAAGCCGAAGGCTAACAGCCGAGGACGTGGGAGGCCCCACCCAGTGACGGAAGAAGACATCATCTTCCGTCATGATAGGGTGGTACAAACCGCCTTGGAAGGAGGAAATCTTATCGACCTACCTAAGGTGGCTGGCCCTCTAGTATCGCTTAATCAATGGGGGTGTAATTGGAGGTCCCCAGTGCCCACTGTACGAGACTCCACGCTAAATCGCCTGAGGTGGCCGGAGGAGGCGTTGCGTGAGGAGACAGAGATGCAGCTGGAGGAGGCGCGTAGGCACATCAATTGGGAGGAGCAGTTTACCACCCCCGCGATCATCCAGCGGCAGGAAGCAGAATGTTATCTGCGCATGGACGTGCTAGGCCCCATTCCAGCTGTTTGTCCAATAGAATTGGTAGACAGGGACAAACCCTTATTACCTGACCTCCCTTCATCGCTCTCGGTGGCTTCGACTTCCGTGAGTGAGAGACAGGACAGATGTTGGGACTGTCAGAAGCTAGATCACCGCTACACCTAATGTCCTCGCCCGAAGCGAGGCGGGTTCTGTTTTTGATGTGGGAGGTCGAGCGCGAACACTAGGAACTGTGTGAGCGAGTTTTGTAGGTTGAGGAGAGAGCGTGAGTCGAGGGACGCCTCCAAGCCGACCCCTTCATCGGGCAGACTACGCCCGCGTCTTCGGGCAGACATTGAGGAGTATCTGGTAGGGACACCAAAGCCCCTGGAATTGCCGAAACGCCTTCACCGCGCCTGCTGTGAGATTCATCGAAACTTTGTCGAAACCTTACCGAAACTTTACCGAAACTTTATCGAAACTTCTATCGAAACTTTGTCGAAACCTTACCTAAACTCTATCGAAACCTCTACCGAAACTTTACTGTAACTTTATCGAAACTTCTATCGAACCTTTATCGAAACTCTCTTCTAAAGCCTAGATTCTCGTTGATGGACCAATGAGTTGTCGTCTAGTGTTCTAAGATTCTGACATGGTTTTTTTCCTCTCCTTACCTTGTTGTTGGTGAATTGAGGAGGGGTAGAGAGGCGTCTTGAGATAGAGAAGGCATCAAGTCACAAATCCCTGTCAAGGCTTATAACACAATAGTTGTCGGTGTTAAGAGGTTGGGTGAAGTAAGAAGTTCACCCTAAGGCTTATAACACAATAGTTGTCGGTGTTAAGAGGTTGGGTGAAGTAAGAAGTTCATTCGTAATCTCTCAACCGTGATGCACAACCTCCTCTGTTGAATTATTCCGAACACAATTGTCGGTGATACAGGATCAGTACAAGATTTTGCGTGTAGTCATTCGCGAAAGTCGTAAATTTTAAGGTTAGCAAGGAAAACTATCAGATAAACGTTACGATGAATAGGACTCTCTATGATCGGCGTAAGCATAAACGTTCACCCGAATACTGTCGCAACTCCCGTTATCGAAACACCCTTGTCGAATCCATGTTAGTAAAAGCCCTTTCTTTTTGTTGTAGTATCTATAATGATCGAGCCATTTCGTAGTTAACATGTACATCCCAAAGGATACATAAGCTCTCGCACTATTCGTTGTAACTAGAGCAAATGAGAAGTGATTATTGTCGCTGAGGGTATTGTAGAGTAGGGGTCAAGGGAAAAATAAGAACAAAGCAACCCTAAATGAGAATAAGAGATAGATCGAGATATGCCACATGGCTGCGCGTGAACACGAAAATCATGTATCAATCGTAGCTTCAGCATGTTGATACTATCTAGGCTATCTCCTCTATTATGGCTCGAAAAGGGTCACGACCGCTTAACAGAGTGGGCTAGTACCGACACATAGCTACTCTCCACGAGAGAAGCTTTCGTCGTTGTTAGAGTAGCTCAGTAGTTAGTGTAAGTAGTAGTTTTAGGGTTACACATACATTTTTTGCGTAAGATGCTGTGCGTAGCACCCCTATCGTTTGGGTAATATTATTGGTAGAGTTAGGATTACTATTTTGGTTTTGTTTGTAAGATACCTCATGCGAGAGAAGTAGCCCTATTAGTTACCTCGTAAGATGCTGTTGGCATCATAAGTAGTAGCTTAGCATTAGTGGTAGTGGTAGAATAATAAAACTTTTTTTTTCTCGTTGTTGTAAGATACTCCATGAAAAAGGAGTATCAGAAATAATTGTCTACATACAATATCAGAAATAGCATTATAGTTGCTTAGTAATGTTTATGGCGGTAAATTAGTAGTTGTAAATAATTTTTGTAAGACTAGCAACAGCTAAAGATGTGATCTAGTCGGTATTGCGATTTGTACACGATTTATTGCGGCACATGAACCGAAAAGAAAGTAACAATGTTCAATAAAAAAAAGAAAAGGATTGATAGTAGCGATTCAGACGGAGTGCAAATGCGGGCGAACTTGGCGATTGTAAGAGCGTCAGGCGTAGGTTAGTTATCGTGTTCATATACCTTCTAGAATCTCGTAATTTAAATATTATATCGGTTTCCTCAAGGACATAACAGGCAGCCAATAAGGAAAGTCGCGAAAACGCGGAGCGCGCTTCGGTCTTGGGAAAGGGAATTTGTAACGCTCACCGATGAGTATTAAAAACAAATGATACAGATGTAGGTGACAACCTACAGCATCGATTGCTGCAAGTTTCCCTCTGGCTATGCCCAGAGCAGAAAGGCCTACCCGGAGGAAACAGAGGCTTGGTTGAAGAGGGCCCAAGCAACGCGTACACCACCCATCCCTAAACTCACTCACAAAAAAACACCTATCTGATCAAAACAGCACTTGATAGGGAGCACCGCGAGCTCCCAGTGCCATACTCTTGCCCACTCCAGTTGAAGAAGAGAAAGTGCCCTGGATCCTTGGCGAAGATTGAGAAAACAGGACCATAATTATGAAGACACTTATCCATCTTGGCAGGATGAAGAGTCGAGAGACACATGTATCTACATCTGCAACAAATAGAGAGATTTTCATTACTATCGAAACTAGTTATATTATTTGGAATAACACAGAGGCATGCATAAAACAGGAGTGTGCTTATTAGCAATATTAGAAGGCTGGTCGACAGAAAAATCCAGGACCCAGAGAGACTCGACACCACTGTCCCTCAGCTTCACTGCTCCCAGCATCTGAAAATTATAAAGATAATGTAATTGCTGGATAAAGCACCAGCTAGATGAACATAACTCACCTTGTCTTGCTGGTTGGAACAAGATGACATCTCATGTTGAAGATGATGCAGCACAGGTATGAAAGATGGACTTTGGTAGACAGCTACGCCTGCACAGGATGGCTCGTTGCTGCTCAGCCTCGCTTATGTCGCCTCGTATCCTGCAACAACAACAAGGAATGACATCACAACCAGCATACCAATGAGATGATATAAGGCCACTGATCTCACCTAGACAGCAATGCTTTGGAGAGTGCAGGGAAGGTCGACATAACCTCTTTAGATAGGCAGACATGCTGGGTTTTGCTGCCGTTGCTCCTCGTCGCTGGAAGTCTCCTCGTCCCTAGGATGATATCCACACACGTCCTCGGACAACAAACGTGCACTTTCGCCTCAATCACCTCGCACACAGACACGGGCACTGGCTCACATGGAAACAACAACGTGCGCGCTGCCGCCACATGCATGCTATGAGAGTGAGAGAGAGAGAGAGAACTCAGTGCACGAAAAAGGGCGACGGGTAGCGATCGCGAACAAAGACCGAGAGGTTGCGATCGGCCGTCGCGAGGCGCTCCTTGGCGAAACCTTGGAATTGATACATACTCATTTAAATGGGCCACATAGCATAACAGGTTACAAAGGAGAAAAATACTTTTTAACGTGTATAGACGATTATAGTAAATGTACAAAGATTGTTTGCATTAAAAGTAAATCTGAAACAGCAAGTTGTTTTATAGAATACGTAAATTTCGTTGAAAATAAATTCAATAAAAGAGTTAAAAAATTACAATGTGAACATGAAAAGGAATATTTAAACAAGAAAATGTATGATTTTATCAAAGTTAAAGGAATAGAGTGCCATGTCCACCGTATGTTCATGAACTAATCGGAGTAGCAGAAATATACAATAGATCTGCTATGGACATAGGTCGATGTTTACTTAAAGAAGCCAGAATACACAAAAGATATTGGCCTGAAGTAATAGCAACTGTTGCTTATTTAAAAAATAGCACAATTGCAAACACACAAGAAAATAAAACACCTTATGAGATATTGTTTGGTCAAAACCCTAATGTAGAAAATTAAAAGATTTATGGAAGTAGAGTATTTGTAAGGACACCAGAAGCTTTGATGAAAAGGATAGAGTTAGTGAGACAGTTGAATATGAAAATGAATATGATGAAAACATTGAAAGTGTGGAGACTCAAAATGAGTCACTATTGAACGAAAGTAAATATAATGTAGCGACTGATAATTTCACTTCTACCCGGACCTTCGGGGAAGGTAGAAGTGAGCAAACAAATTGTGATGAATTAATCAATCAAAATTGCGAAACTAATTCAATCTTGAAAATTCAAAGAAGGTCGGACAGAAAGAATAGCCCTGTAAATAGATATGGAAATCCAGTTACACATTTTATTTATATAAATTATGTAAATGCGAATACTCCTAATACAAT
>JAYJLV010107210.1:0-11561 GCA_036873485.1 Torymus texanus | reverse complement strand
AAAAATTTATTTAAGTGGAAAATGCTTCCATTTGATTAGCATGTTAACCAACGAAAATGGTTAATTTTCTACCAGGGTAGCTATGATAAATTTTTTAAAAATAAATATAATTTTTATGGGGAAACGTTGCTAATATATTGTGCCTTGTCCAATTAACAGGCTACTCCTTCACAGTTTTCCCCCTCCCATACGGATAGACTCGCAGATCTCGTGAAAAACGCCCAGATTACAACATCCCCGTTGGGCACCTTCCACGATGCATACGACTGTTCGAAACCCTCGTCACCGGAGGTCCAGGAGATATGTTCGAAAAGCAGCTCGTCGCGGATTCTTTCGGCTGGCGAAAAAACAGAACGCTGCAACATCTGCGGCTTCCACTTCCCCGACCGAAATATCCTCATACTGCACAAGCAGCTCGTTCACATGATCAAGGACTCGAACATAGCGTCCGAAGACCTCATGAAGAATTATCCCTGTCATTTGTGCACTAAAGTCTTCAAGATGAGAGGTAGTCTTATGGTACACATGAGAGTGGCGCATTCTGGATTCAATGCCGTTAATTCCGTCAAAAGTAGGAAATATTTTTAGTTTCACACCCAATTTCAATTGCATAAAAGTTATTTATTATCATAGAATTGTTCTTTTTTTTATTGTTATACATATTAAAAATACAATATATAGAAACAATTATAAAACATATATTATAAAAATAATTACTCTAGGTACTCTGCAGAAAGAACAAAGAAAAGAACAATTAAACGGAACAGAAACAATATCAAATGAGTCGGAAAATCGTTATAGCTGTCCAATATGCAACAAAAAATTTAGAAAGGTAAACATTTTGACCAATAATTTGTTAGAAATGAACAGTTAATTCTATATAAAATATTGCAGGAGCAGCATGTAACGCAGCACATCAAAATACATGACGGTAAACAATGGGAGTGTGATGTATGCAGTAAAATGTTCACCACGAAGTATTTTCTTAAGAAGCATAAAAAACTTCACTCTGGTGAAATGCCATACAAGTGTAATATTTGTGATAAGACATTTACTTTCCAACAGTCTTATCACAAGCATAAGCTCTATCACAAAGACGATAAACCGCATTCCTGCGGAACTTGCGGTCGTTCGTTCAAAGAACTTTCCACGTTGCACAATCACGAAAGGATTCACACGGGAGAGAAGCCATTTGCCTGTGAAACATGTGGTACAATGTTTGCATCGACCCTGCTCTATCACTTGTTTCTTTATTTCAACTAAAAATTGTGCTTTAAATTGTACTGCTTTACAGTTCCTACTAACACGATATGTGTCAAGATTCACACATTATATGTTTTAAATATATATGACAAAATGTGGTAAGTTTTGTCATTTTATTTTTTTTTCTATCTCCTTTTTAAGGACAGAAAAAGCATAAGCCAAAAAAAAAGTTTTAGAAAATCCTGGATTTTATATTACAGTTAAAAATATATTAACTAAACATTTCTTAACATTGCTATGTTGATGATATTTAAAAGTATCTATTCCAAATAAATTTTTAATAATTTTTTTAAAATCATTAATAGCAAATATTAAATACCCATACGATTTCTATACTTTATCGGCTTATTAAAGAAAAACTTGACTTCAGACTCTCAATTCAATGTAAACAACCATCAGAAGTTTTTAAACCAGTTCTCTTGACAAGTATCTTTATGCAAATATTGTAATTTTTGAGGATATGTATCTTATTGATAATATTAATAGAATTAACAATAATTTCTGAAGTTGAATTGTTTTTGAATAAATTTCTATAAATAACTTAATATTTATGAATGTTAAGTCGGTACGGTAGGAATCGCATTGGGCATCTACTTAATCTACTATTTTTATAATTGTGAAACATTAGTAATCATCTTCCAAAAACATTAAATGAAGGTTAAAAAATGTAATATTAAAAATTTAGTTCGTTTTTAGTATTCTAGATAAAGATTTTCCAATAATATTTACTAATTAAAATGAAATCGCGAAAAATCACACATAAAGTGTAAACTTTTAAAATTATGGAACTTTATAATTATAATAATAATTTTTGGAATACAACGAATAAATAGATTATAGAACTAATACTATAATGTCATATTTTCAGATAATATTCTAAACTAATATTTAATATTGTTTAATTGGAATTTTTATGAAATATTTTGATAGAAAAAAATATATGATCCATAAATAAATCTTTATTAATAAATGTTAAAAGGTATCTGTAATTTAAAAAAAAATAATAATTAATACTAATATATTAAAAACATTCAAATAAGATACTTATGTTTTTACTTATTTTAATTGTTGCTTTAATAATACACTAAAAATTTATAGCATTATTTTTATTAATTATTCTCAGATTCTGTACGTAACAATATTGATATAGATAACTTTTTTTAAATTTGACAATTTATGGAACGGTCTCACTAAGTATCATCTTTCAGGAAAACGTTTTCGACAGCGAGTTTCGTACTTGGTACATCGTAGAATTCATACGGGAGCTATGCCGTACAATTGCACAGTTTGTGGCAAAAATTTTAGATATAAGGTAATTCCTAATATATAATAAATTAAAATAAATTAAAATGCGTAGAAAAATATAGAACTGAAAATGTGTTTGCTTGAGATACTACATCAAATTTTCGCTAATTTTTTTATATTGTGAATGTCTTATAAACGTAAATAGTAAAATTACTATATACACTTCTTTGTTGTATCTCGGAATACCGCCTTTTCAATCATTAAATTTTATCTTACAATGGATTCGGGAATCAAAGAAATGATCTTTTGATATTTTACGCACGTATAAAAAGAAATATTTTTTATAGGTCAGTCAGAGAACTCATAAATGTCCTCAACAACCATCTGACTCACCCACGGAGCAAATGGAAGATGTTGATAATCCAGAATCATCTCAAATAGATGAAAACCAAAAAACTTTACAAGCACAAATCCAGCAAGCTATGAATTCTCCAAATATAAGCGAAGAAAATCAGTATGTTTTAGTACTAAATGAGAAAGGCAATCATGTTTTAAAAAAGAAAAAAGATGTTCCAAATTCAAATCATCTAAATCAAGAAAATTCTACTGGGCAAGATAAAGAGAGTACAAATGACAGTAATGAATTTATGTCAAACATTTGGAATGAAAATACAACTAATGCAATGGAGTTTAAAGAGAGTAATAATAAAACAAGTGAATTAGTTTCAAACATAATGGAAGATACAAGTTTATGGAATGGAGCATCCAATAATAAAGATGATTCCCAAACTTGGATCGATAATACTACAAAACGATTTCACACGAAAGTACTAAATGATGAGTTCACAAATAATATATGGGATCAAGCATCAGCTAATGAAACACTATATGAAAAAAATTCTGGTAAAAATCAATTAAATAACGCCAATGATTTTTTTTTTATGGTAAAGTCTCCTTTAGAAAATGACGTATCCTTTCCCTCAACAGAAATGAAGCACTTAAGGCTATCTTCACCAGTTGGTAGCAAAGAAAATTCATCTGAAGCAAACGATTGTTTTCCACCAATGGATAACAGCGCAAATGCCGTCCAGGTAGATAGTAATGGTATTGGCGAGAGTTTTAGAGACAGTAATGTAAATTTATCCACACTTCAAACCATTAATGAAGATTCATTAAAAGAGTTATTATACGGGATTACTGACAGATAGAGAGTAGTTATATATTTTTAATTTATATTTTTACCATTGAAGATATTTTAGAATGTATGATAATTCTGCCATTTTTTATTTTGTTTTACATTGTATGAGAATTGTGATACTATTGTTTTACTGTTGCATGCTTCATATTGTAATATGATCCTTGAGTTTGGATTGTTTTGTATAAGATTATGTATTTTAAAAAAGTAACATTCAGTTTATGAAAAATGTACACATTGTATGTCTGTAAGTACTGTATGTATTTAATATTTTTGTTTCTGTTACCACTGTTAACATTTTTATGTATATTCCTATTAGTAAAATAATTGGCTAAAAAATCAATAAATAAAATGAATCATTTTTAAGCTGATTATTATAAAGAAATCAAGAACTTCTTCAATTACTAGTTGATTAATTAGTAGATTTTTCTGGCCTAGTATTTTCACTATAGTCTTTACATTGTGAAAAAAAGATTTCACACCAAACTCTTACAATATATAGAAAAATAAAAAGAAAACCCTAAACTTTACTTTAATATATTACGTTTGTGCGTAACGTATACGCTACATGAAAATTGCAAGACATAATTGAAATAATCTTTTTTTATATTTTGTTTTAAAACGTATATTAAAAACATCTTCGCTTAATTTTTTCACTAGAATTTTTTTGATATTTTTATTCAAGTTTATTTATGAGATCTCAAGTAAGAACTCATGACACTTATATAACTTCATAAATTACAAAGTTTTGCACTTTTTAAAGTTTTTCGTTATAAAAAATTTCCATAAGAGGGTTTTCACAATTTATAGAATCTTTGGAATTTGAAATTTAATTTCCCAAATCATGTTCGAAAATGTGCAAACACCTCGATAAATAATAACTAATAGATTCATCCTACATGTATATTGCAGTAAAATATAAAAATGAAAATAGAACAATTATTTAAAAGTAATTAACTTTATAGTATTATTTGCAATTATACCAGACCAACAATAAGGTATTTCAAAATGTATAAGTTTATAAAGAATTATTATTTTTTTTATTTACTACAAATTATCAACCAATTGATTTTCACGCGAAGAGGGCTTTTTCAATACAGATTTCGGTCAACAGTAATATAACTTGTGAGGATGAATTTTCGATACCTAAAGATAAAGCTTGTTACCTGTAGTTACGCAATTTTAAATATCAACAACCAAACATAAATCTCAAAATATTAATGCTTTCAAAATAATCGAAAAAATTCTTAAAAAAAAAAAATTTATTCGATAAGCTATTTCTTACAATATCGTTGCAATCTGGATGCTATAATATGTTTTAAGGAGGAATACTTTGATTACAAAAGATACTGGATTTAATTTTTATGCACCAGAAATCGACTTATAAAACATTGCTAAATTCTTATTTTAAAAGCCATATGTTCTTAATTCACATTATTTTAATTGTATAGTTTAACAACAATGTATACGTAAAATTACATGACGTATTTTTTATGGGACTTTAACAATTTTTGTAATTTTAATGTTGATAAGGCAAAAGTAAAATAAAAGTAAATTTATGGTAATTAAAATAAGTTTCAAGTTCGAAATTTAACATTATTTTTAAAAGGAGGAATCTACATTTTTATTTTAGTAGAGGTTTACTAGATGAAATTTATCTTGTCTTACAGGAGCACTTGCTTTAAAATTCTTAAGGTCGGAGTTTCTCTTTTTCTCATTGAATGCTACCACCCCTCAGCGATGCGGAGCAACAAGGACGACGGCTAGGCTCTTACAGCTGGGGTCATTGCCTCAGACCTCAAGGGGGACCAAATCGCTCCCTCCCTTTCTACCTGGCTTCTTTTCCTTCCATTCTCTCTTCCAAAACTCTCCTTTTCATTTTGAAAAAACTGTAATGTAAACCCTAAGAATATGTTCACTTTCGTTAAATATCTACAATCCTTAATTAAGCGTCGTAAAGTATTTTATTTACTTATTACTTATTTACACTCAAATATATTGTAGTAAAAAGTTACTTCTATACTTTTTTCATTTAATGCCGCTACGAATGGAATACTTTACGTAAAAATTAAATAAATGATAATATTTTATATGTTGTAAAAACTAGACAGAAAAGTTTGGTTTTGTACATAATATAATTTTAGTCATGTTATTTTGATGAAATTTTTTAAAGTATTTTCGATCTAAAATATTGCATAAGTGTTGACACTTTTCCTTATTACACGTTACAAAATAAAATTATTGATTTTAAACAGGGCTCCTTTCAACTTGTGGGAAAAATACCTACTTCATAGAACACACATGAAGCGTTCGAAAAAACACAATCTTATTAAAGTTTATTTATGTCATTTTCAGCATAAGTACTATTATACTGAAAAAATTCATTATCATAAATGCTCAAAAAGGAGAACTAAATTTGCATATTAGTCTGTACTTTCTCGAAAAGAATATATATTATCGTTGAATAGGGTATTTTAAAAGAATGATATTGCGCAGTGTTAATTTACCAATTATAATGTTGAATAAAATTCAAATCTAACGAATGACACATTTGCTATGATTCTTAATCATTTATTCGATCTGTGATGATGTATGATTCGACTAACGTAGTACTATGACTTAAAAAAATGTAAATAAACACCGTTTCACATTCTATGTTTACAAAAATGCGTCTGTGTAATGCTTATCTATATTTTTGCGTAATAGTTCCAGCCAACGAAAACTCGTCTCTAAAAACGTAGTCTTTTAAATTTGTAAAATGCTTATTGGAAGATTGTGTCGTATTGTCAGTAAGTATCATGAAAGGACTACTAATAAAAAGCGAGAGTAAAAGAAACCGTTATCATCGTACTCGGAAATAATAATCTGAAATCTCCGAGCAGCTATACTCGCACGGGACCACACCTCCACGATATCTTACATATATACGTATACATATACAGCACACATACGTAAACACGCGGGAACAGGCTCCCGGTCCGCGCGAGAGGACAACCGAGAGCTGAGAGCAGGCCCGGACAGGCTCTACCTACGAGGTAGGTACTCCCGACAGTCCCGCGGAAATTCGCGTGCTTCGTCACAAGAGCGCGGCGCGCGCGCACGCAATAGTCGGTTTTTCGCGAGAGCGCAGAGTAAGTAGGTACCTCTCTACACTTGCCGCGCGTCGAAAATTCGCCAACACGCGCGCGTGAGATATATAAGACGGCGGTGAGCACCGAAGACGCAATTGCGTAATATTGCGGGCCAGGAGCGAAAGAGAGTTCGCGGTATAGAGGCGCATCCGTGAAAGAGAAGAAGCGAGGAGAGTCCGATCGCCGTCGAACGCGGACGGCCAACGGACAGGCACACACACAGAGCCGAGCCGTGCTGCGCGCGCTGCTGCCGTGCGGGTATACGTAAGCTTCCACAGCCGCAGGCACGACCGCACGAGCAGAGACTCAGAGAGTGCAGGGAGCAGAGAGGACGAGGAGGAAAGAGTTGTTCGCTGCGGCACGAAACAACCCCCGCGAAGGAGGAGCCCCGTCTCGCTCCTTTTCATCTCGGTGAGTAGTCCGACACACGCTCCCGACAACAACAATAACACAATACTCTATAATAGCAACAACTGGAGCGCGCGGCCGAGCTTCCGCCTTTTTCCGCGGCCCGCTCGTGCCTGCACGTAGAGCAACTCTCCCACGGCGCCTTTCCCCGAGGAAGCTCGCGCGCTCACGTACGATAATATCGGCGAGCTTTGCCTTTTTCCTGCGCGTGCATGTAAGTACCTGCGGGCTGCGCGCGCGAGTCTTATGCACATGTGAGTATTGTGAGTGTGAGTGACGTAGCGTGTTGAGATGGTGGGAGGTTAAGTAGGGGGCAAAAAGAGAGCCCTGCCGTGTTCCCTGGTGGGGGGACTGATAGAGAGGCGCACGCGCGACTGGGCTTTTTATCAGAGCGGCCAATCGAGCTGCGGGGGAACGGCCAGAGCCAATCGACGCGGGCCCGAAGCTAAATGAAAACCTGCTCGCGCTCTCCAACAGCTGTTTCAAAACCGCCGTTGCCACGTTTTCCTCCGAGCCTCGCTCTATACATATACATATGTGTATATATAGCCAACGAATATAGACGCATCTGTGTATGCGCACTCACACGTTCCCACATCGAGCAAGCCTGGCAGCCGCTGCCACCTCCGCGCGGCCTTACGAAATGAGAGCCTCTCGTAATTCCCTGAGCTGCGAGAGAGCGTTGGGCTGTTGTATCCATGTGCGTTGTGCGTGGAGCTCGGATCTGGAACGACAGACACTGGTTTCTACTTTTCATTCCTTTGCCTAGCTCTACCCGCAGCAAACTCTATAATGACTGTGTACCTATATCCCTTGGGCTCGTCCTTTAAAAAAAAATCCTTTCAACATTCCCTGGAAGAATCTAGAAAAATTGTTCTACACCGAGGAGATGATCGATATTCGGATTTTAAATAATTTTCTTTGCATACTTTTTAAACCACTGCTATATCCATGTAGACAAAATTTCGGAGTAATGCATTATTTCATGTGGACTTTCTGGTGCGTGAAAAGTATGTCAAGAAAAATCTTTCATCAAACGACGTTTTAGAAATGAAGCATTAAATTGACAAGGTTTTCAAAATTTCATAAGTATATAACTTTCTAACTCATGTTTTGTATTTTATTATTTAAATTTCTAATAAAACTTAATGCATAACGTGGAGAAAGTTCAATTTCTTAAAATGATTGTACAACCGTCGATTACTTCTTTTACACCACGATGCATTTTATCTAACGAAACCGTTGTTGTAGTTTTGTTTCAATAGCATTCAAGCATGCAACCCAATTTACAAAAATAAATAGACTAAAGCTTCTTAGAAAATTCGTTTAAGTATTTTGAAAGCTTTTAAACTAATTTAATGAAGTCATGCCGAATGGAACACACTTTTCTGTGTTCAAAATAATTATGTTAAAATTGTCTAAGGCTACTTTTATCTAAAAAACATTTATCTTGATACTGATTTTTTTGTATTATAAATATTACAAGCATTTATTATACAGATATCGCTTTATTTATCATCATGAAAATTGATGAAAGCTCAATACATTCTAAAAATACGTTACAGCGTTTATCAGCGTCACAATATCAAGGGGCACAATATCGTGACGTCATAATGGAAGTTTTGCAGTTATTGTATAACCTAAGTAGAAAACGGAAACTTCGTTTATAAAATGCAATTTATGCGAGCTCAAGACATTCTTCGCGCGTGTAGGCAATCGAAACAAAAATTTCCCAAATATTTTAGTAAACATCGTACGTTTTTACGACTCCGGTTTTTCATCCTCATCATAAACTGCATAGACGCTTTTATGTTTTCTGATTTCATTCTCAGGTAGAAAATCTACCTGCTACGAGATATACGTTGTTGGGAATCGTATTGTTTTGCTCTCGCTCTCCTCGTATTCTCTTCCCCTCTTCCGTATGCATAAAATCAATGAAGTCTTTGAGCATCTCTGGGTTCGTGTACACGAACACTTTTACTATTTTAATTCAATGACGTTATAATATATTTTGAATATACAAGTTCAGATAAATCTAACTATTTCTCTAGTTATTTCTTGCGACTACAAAATTCTTAACGTTTCTGTTTATGGCTCAATATTCTAATTGTTCACGTAGCTATTTAAACAAGTTCACAAATTCGATCTAAAAACACTAGTTTTGACATATTATAATTTTTAGTCATAAATATTTCGAATGAGATACAAATTGTCATGAATAGAGTCCTCAATTTATTGATAATGCTAATCAGTAATAAAAAAAAAGTGAGTAAACTCATTCAAATGATTCAATTAAGATTTCGTTCTAGAATAAAACTTTGTCACTTGTATTCTTTACGCCAAAGTTCCGTTAACAAGGACATAGTGTTAATGTTGGTTCGTGTAAGGTCACGGAGCACCTGGTACTGTAGATTTCTTAAGAATGTAGGCGTTTCCTGTAATGCCCTGTCGGTTCTAAAATACCTTTTCTGAAAAATCTTCTAAATATGCGTACCTCAAAAAGTTACGGCGTTAAATAATAAATAACTTTAGATTACTGTCAACAATTAACAAATTGAATTTTTATATTATAAAATAAACGATTTTTATTTGCTGTCATTAATGTAATTTATGTAATTGTTCGAACCGGTAATATACTATCGTTCTAATCATCATAATCAGTTTTGGAAAATGTATAAAAATTTCATGAATCATATTTGTTTAATAGTTTAATTGGGTGGATATCAAAAAGGCGAATATTCACTTCGAATTTGCAGCAAACTAACGAATTTTTTTAGTTCGACCTTCACAATTTCCGTGTGGTTTTTTCAACTTGCATGTGTAAGTAGAATGTCCGATGGGTCTGAAGTTTGCAACGTTGGGACGCAACGAAATAATTTATCACAAATAAATAAAACAGGTAAAAATGTTCACGATACAGTGAAATCTTTATTTTGATGTTGGGTTATACTATAAAATGCTAAACACATGAGAAAATTCAAAATCTAACATATTAAACTAGAAAATAAAAAAAATTTCTAAAGTTTCGTTGCACTCCAACGATACAAACTTCAAACCCATAATGTCCGAATCATCGAATGGTAAGAGAGATTAAATGAAATATGATCAAAAAAGTAGAAAGAACGAAAGTTTCTTTCAATGACTTACAACTAATCGACAGTGAAAACTATCCATTCACAAGACGTAGAATGGGCAAAGCGTCGAAAATTCAGTCCACACAAATTTTCGACGACTTGAACATTTTAGCCTTTTTTTTATGGGATGTATTTGAGTTTTGAATTTTCGACGCTTTGGCCATTCTACGTGTTATGAATGGATAGTTTCCACTGTCGATTAGTTGTAAGTCGTTGAAAGAAACTTTCGGTCTTTCTACTATTTAGATCATATTTCATTTATTCTCTTTTAACATTCGATGATTTTGACATTCTACTTACACATGCAAGTTGAAAAAACCACACGCAAATTGCGGAGGTCGAACTTAAAAAAATTCGTTAGTTTGCTGCAAATTCGGAGTAAACATTCGCCTTTTTAATACCCACCTTATTGATTAAATTGTAGATGCTCTCTACCTCAAATGTTGTTATGTAGTCATCTAAAACAGTATTTTTTTATATTTTCATTTATTTTAAAAGATATTTCACTCTTTCTGATAACGATGCAATGCTACATTTTATGCAATAAAAAACACAAATCGCGGAGCTTAAAAATTAAATATGACGTTTGAATTTAGCTATAAATTTAAAAAAAGTGATCTTTAGTCCTTCTATGTGTGGTAAAACTGCGTTTTTGTGTATAAAGTATGTGTGTGTGTGTGTGTGTGTGTGTGTGTGTGTGTGTGTGTGTGTGTGTGTGTGTGTGTGTGTGTGTGTGTGTGTGTGAGTGCGTGTGTATTAATGTACATAATCCGAGCATTCAGAGCACCTGAGCTACATTTACTAAAAGGTTAACTTAATTTTCTTTTGTGTTTTTTAAATAAAGAGTTAGAATGTCTTAGTTACTGTATTAGAAGCTGCTGGCCATGCCGTTTGTTACGAACGACCTTAGTTCAAAAAGAAAAAGATTTAATATTTTTACGTTATCTCTTAGGTACTTGCCTTCAAAGCGCTACTATGCTCCCCGATTTCCTCAATTTTACTAATTTTTGCTTCCTCACAGAGGAAGCTGCTTTGTTACGGTGAAAAAAATTTTTGAGACAAAAAAGTCTTAAAATGATTTTTTAAGATGAAATGTGTTGAAAATTTACAATTTTGAGAAAATTTTTTTCCTGTGTGTGTGTGTGTGTGTGTGTGTGTGTGTGTGTGTGTGTGTGTGTGTGTGTG
>JAYJLV010107199.1:0-11562 GCA_036873485.1 Torymus texanus | reverse complement strand
CAAATATCAGGACGAACTGAAGCCTGTTGACCCGGAAATAAATTATCTTTAATTTCGCGCCAGTTAGGATTACACGTTATTGTTATAAGCAGATCAGGTTTCCCTTTCATACGGACTATAGTCATTGCATCTTGATAATTTTGCATCATATACCTAGGTGAACCAACAAAAGTTGATGGCAATATAACTATTTTCTCCACTTGAGAATTTCTATCATTTGCAGTATTACTTAATTGATCTACGACCTAGATGCTAAAATAATCTACGACCTAATAAAAATACATTAAATGTATTCGATCTTATGTCTATTCTGTATTTAACACAGGAACCTAGTAAGGCGATTACTTTCTTCATCTTGTTTATTATCATTATCTACTATGAATTTCCTATTATTTATTTTCGCTATATCCTTATGGTAACCTTGCGACCCATGACGATAAAACAGTGGATATACCATAGGTTCTACGTTTCGATCCACCGAACTTACTGATTGCAATAGACGCGTAGCCTTATTACGAATTGTCACATATGATTCAGGAATATCACCATCGGCTGTGGTAACAAAAACCGGTGTTACCTCATTTGTTCTTTGCAAATTATACCTATTTCGATCATAGCCAGGTTTTAAAGTAAAAATTAATTGCAATTCAGTTTCCGTATTATTACCCAATAATAGACATTGTTGCTCAATTTCTTCCTTCATCATTACATATAATTTACATTATATTGTCTTATCATTTGCTCTAAACTATACATTATTTCTCACTCAGTTACCACGTTCGCCATAATTGTATAAATGATATCTTCTTGAGGATCTACAGTAAGAAGCTGACCGTATTTAGGATCATCATTTTCCGATGGATATAACTACATTGGCATTAAAGTATGCGAACGAAAATAAACTATTATAATTCCGAATACGTTCAAAAAAAATTCTTTACTTTTTTGATGATTATTTTCATATAATGAACATAAATTATCTGGAAAATCTGAGATGGCTTCGAATTTAACAGACCCATTGTTGAATACTTTCTCTCTAGTAAAAGGTTTCGCATTATAGTTATTACATAAAACATTCATCTCACCTAAATAATGTTCATTAACTTTTGTTCCAAAATTCTTTGATTCTCTGCATTTCGTTCACATCGACGATATTGAAATTCTATTTCCTTATCATCATTCTCTCTATTGAGACATCTTCACCTACATTGCTTACTTCGTCCAATTTAATTTACCTGATTAGAATGATATTCCGATGTATTTGAATTATCAATAACATTATTATCGACTTCTTCTTTCCTCTGCTAAAATCCGTTGCCTTACTTGATATTCCCTCTCCTCTACAGAAGTAGGTCTAATTCTAGGTCTACCACGACGACCATTTTCAATTATTACCTGATTAGTATGATGTTCCGATCTATTTGAGTTATTATTGATATTAATACCGCAACGTTACCTGTATCGTATTTTTCTTTCATAAGCCAAAATCCGTTGCCTTTCTCGAAATTCCCTTCCCTCCTCAGAAGTACGACTAATTCAAGGTCTACCGCGACGACCGTTTTCATTAATTACCTGATCTACATTGTCACGTTCCATTTTCTACTATTATTCAAATCACTAATGATTTTTAAAATCAAATAATAAATAATAAATAACATTAAATATGAATAATGAATAAAAAATGTAATCAAAATGTATAAATGGTCAATATTAAGAATTAAATGTTTTGTGTTTAATAATAACAGCCAATGATCAATAATAACAATCAACTTTTATCAATTCTTATCAGTAACGTTCAATACTAAGAGTGACATAAATGGTATATATTCAATGGTATATATTCCATGGTAAATATTGAATGGTAAATATTCAATAGTAAGTTTTCAATAACTGGACGGTTTAAACCTTCGAACAAATTAAAGTATAAACCTATTAGATGTATAATTGCTTACACATGGAAAACATAATTCATATCGTTAGTAACATTATAATTGTGAATATTAATTGATATTAAATTAAATTATTTTCGTATGATATTATAGCATGTAAAATCGAATTTTTTGAAATCACCTCTCCCTCCCACCCTCCCTCTCCTATCAAACCCCCCACCCTTCTACCAAACCCCCCACCAAATCCCCAACCAAACCCCTCACTAAACCACCTTCCAAGACCCCAAGGGATCTTACGTCCTATAGCGCCCTGCCCCGACTGAACCTAGCAGCGCTGCTGCCGGCCTTTTATAGCCCCCGCCGCTAGGCGACCCCGCGTCTCCGCACCCCACAGTCTCTCTCTCTCTCTCTCCCTTTCTCCCTTGACGCAGACCTGGCGGCAGTACGTGCTGATCTTTCTCGGAATACCAACGCGGGTCTCGATACGCTCCGCCTGCGCTCGCTCGAGGACTCTCGAGAAATTGTTCTGAGAGGTATTGCTCCGGCAGTCCAGCACGAGCCACCATAGCTTGCGGCTGCTCTCCTCGCTGCTCTAAAGCTACAGCGCTACATCCCGCTTGTCATCAACTGGCGTGCTTGGACCGTTCCAGCACGCACCGAGCGCGTTGATCAAGCAGCCCCTGCCACATCTCAACGTACAGTATCTCATTCCATCGGTACGCCTCATGCGCTTGTTTTGGTCCTCGCCGGCTCGAGCCGTGCCTCGCGATCGGACAAGGACTACCAGAGCTTCCGAGTCGCTCGCGCGAAAGCCTCAAACGCCCTCGACTCGGCAAAAAACCGACACATCGCGTCCGCACCTAGAGGAAGCTGCCAGCCCGGAGGCAAAATGGAAGGAACTCTGTGTGGTGTCTCTGGCTGCAGCATTCCCTCACCGTTCCGATCTTTCGACGCCGAAACCTTAAACGCGCACTTCGCAGCAACGGTTAATCGTCACCCGCCCGCCACCGATTCGGATTATGACATAATAGTACAGCAACCACCGCCCAGCATCATCGGCAGCCAGTTCAGCCTCCGCCCGATGACGCCATGTGAAGTTTTGCAAGCCATCAATCGCTCATCATCCAAAGCCTCCGGCCCCGATGGCATCACCGCACAGATGGTTAAGCTAGCTGCTAGAACAGCACTTACCAGCCTCACCTCGCTCATTAACTCATTCATAGCGAATGCCGTGTTTCCATCGGAGTGGAAAAAAGCTCTCATCCGACCGCTTGCAAAGACGAAAGCAGTGCGACTTCCATCTGACGTCCGGCCCATAACCCTGCTCCCGGAATGCTCCAAGCTACTCGAGCGCCTGGTACACGACCAACTGTCTGGCTATCTTGAGGTCCATAGCTTCTTCCATCCTCGCCAAGCTGGTTTCCGACGAGGTCACAGCACAGAGACCGCCCTGTTAGGCGTGCTTGAGGACGTAAGGCACATCGACGACCGAATGCTTACCATCCTCATCTTGTTTGATTTCTCGAAGGCCTTCGACTCCATTCCTCACGCACGCCTGCTCGCCAAGTTGAGAGTTCTAAACGTGACTAACCATACAATGCGGTGGTTCTTCGATTACCTCGCCGGCCGTCTTCAGGCCGTCGTCGATTAAGGTGGTTCGATCACCGACTGGCTTCGCACGGCAAGGCAGTGTACTAGGGCCGCTCTTATTTGCTATATACATCAATCACCTTCCTGCGGCCCTGTCCTTCGCACGTATCATGATATACGCTGACGACAAGTCTATATCCATTTCTCGATACCGAACATCCACCAAGACATCGCGCGCGAAAACAATCGATTCCCAGGCCGTTGCAAACTGGGCTAGAGAAAACGGCCTACTTCTCAACCCTTTCTAAACCCTCTCAAAACCAAAATGATGATCCTAGGCAGTGAGCTGTATACCGCCAAGCTCGACCTTGCATCTTTTCCGAAAGTCACGATAGATGGCCATGCACTACCCTACGTACCCAAAGCCCGAAACCTCGGTGTTATCATCACCCCAACACTGCATTGGAAGCGCCATACGAGTGAAATAACTCGTAGGGTCTACCGAACCCTTTACAATTTAAGGTTCCATCGTCACTCGCCCTCGCGATCATTGAGGAAGATCCTCGTGGAGAGCCTCGTTCTTCCGCGCATTGACTGTGTGAGGTTTGTTGTCGGCCGCCTCCCATTCCTTGCTCACGTTACTCCGCATCTACTATCAGGCGTCGCGAGTATTTTATCGGCTCGCTAGCCTACTCTCGGTGGTCGCAAATGGCACCCCCGCATATCTTGCCGAGCATTTTCGCAGACGGCAGTGCGTCGACCTGACGCTGCGGCGATCTGAGAGGCGTCTGCCGCCGGCTTTTGTGCCGCTCACGTCACGCACAGAGGGTCGCTAACACTCGTTTACGCTCGATGCCATGCTCTAACTCATCTCATTCTCGCGCACCTTGCTTTCCATCCCTCCTGCGCGACTCTAGCGTGCGTAACTGCGCCTGCTGCGTATGTGCTGCGTATGTGCAAAGTTTCTACAACCGCTCTCTCGTCACCACGTTTCTTGATATTGTTCATCGTTTACCGTTACTTCTTTTTACATTATACCGCACCGTTATTGCATTATATTATATTTATTTATTATATTATATTTATTTTATACGTCTATATATGTATTTACACTGTATACTCTTTACGTTGTTATAATTACTCTTACTGTTAACTCTTTGTATCTACTATAAGGTGCCAGACGGGGTCATACCCCAAGGCATTAATAAAATGTTTCTATTCTATTCTACTCCCTCTCTCTCTCTCTCTCTCTCTCTCTCTTAGTCTCTCTCTTTCTCTCCCCCTCTCTCTCTCACCCTCTTTCTCCCTCTCCCTCTCTCTCTCTCCCTCTCTCTCCCTCTCTCTCTCCCTCTCTCTCTCCTTCATTTCATCTCTCTGTCTCACTCACTCCTTAGTAATACATATCTATCTGCCGCTTTCTATTTTTCGCGTTCCAAACATTTTAGCGAACATGGATATTAACATACGAGGGGATATCTATATCAAAATATCCATTTTATATCATAAAACGTTTTGAATTTTGATGTTATTCGGACCGGATATTGAACCATCAATCAATCGCAATACTTCTTTAACTACTTTACAACATTCTGTCATCTCTTTTTTAAGAGAGGATTAAAACAGAAGTTTTTTTCTTACAAAATGAAGAAAACTTTTCCTTAATCGCGAAAAAATATTAAAAATTATGTTCATGCAACGTGGGGAATCGGCTAGGGACTCTGGCTTCGAGGAAGAGATAAAAAAAAATGTCAGCGTCATAACAACCCTTTTCGATCGAACTCTCTTTATTTACTTTCATAGGTATACGAATTACAATGCAATTACTCACCGCTAACAGTTGAAGCACAAATCAAAATAAGAACAGAAAAATGACCAACACGAATGTAATATCCAAAGTATGGAGCTTCCCAATCTCGGTCCTCATACGCGCGCGGTGCGCCACTCATTGACTCCTCCGTTCGTCTCCTCTGAGACCACCTCTCCCCCCAGGTGGCGCGGCGGGCTCAAGCGACGCCATATTGGTACGTTCGCGCGCAAACATACCGCCCACCCTAGCTTCTCAAGACAGGAAGACTTACCGCACGCCTTGGGAGATCTCTAACTTACTCAAAGGGACGCATCAACCTGGGTGGAGGGTAATGGGCAAAGCTTCGTGATTGGACGCATATAATTCCCGTAGGCGGTTCGGATGTTGACAACACGGACCAAGCCATCTCGTCTTGGTCGCGCCCCGGTCACTCGTCCTAATGGCCGTCTCCCCTGTCGGATGAGAGATGGGTCTTTGATCAGAACAAGGTCACCTATCTGAATACTTGGACGTCGCCGGATCCATTTGCTTCTCTGCTGAAGAGTATTGAGATATTCAGTGGACCCCTTTTGCCAGAAGTGATTTCGCATATTCTGAATCAATCGCCAGTGTTTGAGATCGTTGAATCGAGGTTCAGACTGGTGTGGTTCAGGACAGACCTGGGAGGGGGGGGGGAACCCGGTGACTAGATGCCATGGTGTGACAGTTTCTACATCGTCTGGATCCCTGACAATAGGGGTCAACGGTCGCGAGTACATGCAGAACTCTATTTGGACGAGGAGCGTGCTTAATTCCTCGAACGTCAGAATTTGCGCTCCTATCACTCTTTTCAGATGAGATTTGGCGGACTTCACCGCAGCTTCCCAAAGCCCCCCAAAGTGAGGGGCAGAAGGAGGTATGAAGCGCCATGAAACCCCTTCGTTCGCTAAGGTGTCGGAAATCAACTCTCATGGGATTTCTGAGCTGCGCAGCATGTTTTTTAGTTCGGTGCTGCACCGTGAAAAGTTGTCGCGTTGTCGCTCCAAATTTCACTGGGTTATTCACGCCGACTCGAAAATCTTCGCAAAGTGGTGAGGAAGCAGCTCGTGGTGAGGTCACTCACTGCCTCCAGGTGTACGGCCTTGGTGCTGAGACAAACAAATACTGCGACGTATCCCTTAGTTGACCGCAATCCTCGTCCTTTGCTGATCTTGACATTCAGCGGTCCGGCGTAATTGGGTCCTACCTTTGAAAAGGACCGGGATCTCTCAACCGTCACCCGTGGCAGCGAGCCCATCATCTCAGCTGACACCTGTCCTCATCTTTGAATGAACGTGACGCATTTGTGGATGACATGTCGGACCCTTTGACGACCTCCCACAATCCAGGCTTTTCGAACAGCAAAAGAGTAACTGAGAGTCGCACCACCGTGAAGAGAAATTTTGTGGGCCCACTCGATGATTAAAGTCGAAAGGTGGCATTTCTTTGATAAAATGAGGGAATGTCGTTCAAAGTTCAGCGTCTAGTTCCGAGGTTCCTCCGGTGCGGTTGCGATATTAAAGAGTGGCCACTCTGAAGTAGAGAGTGTCATCCAAGCAGGTCCCTTCCACCAAAGGTCACGTTATGATAAGACCCGACAGTTGGTGCCGTAAGACGCCAGATCAGCTGGGTTTTCTTGCGAAGTGACGTGATTCCAAGCCGTGTTTTCAGAATTCGCTTGGATCTCGGCAACTCGATGACTCAGAAAGGTGCTCCATTTGGAGGGCTCAGTGGATCTCCATGTTAAATCTGTGCAAGAGTCTGACCTCGCATATGCAGATTCTACAGGGCGTTCAATGTCTTGAATTTTCTTCCGAAGTAGACAGATGAGTTGCAAGGCAGCGCATAGTTCTAACCGAGGTATTGTGAGGATTTTTACGGGAGCCACCCGAGTCTTTGATGTCTGGAGCTTGGCCTTGATCCGCCTGTCAGGGGATCTCAAACGAAGATATAAGACGGCCGCGTAAGCTTGCTGACTGGCATTTGCAAAGCCGTGGATTTTCAGCGAATGGTCAGTCCGTGTGCCGAGCCAGCGCGGAATGCGGATGGAGGCGATGTTCCGTAAATTCTCGCAGAAACAGGTCCAACATTTCATAAGATCAGGGGGTAGCGCTTCGTTCCACAGAATCGTTCGCTTCCAAAGCTCCTGCACCAGGATTTTTGCCCTTATCAGATGGGGGCTCAGCCAACCAAACGGATCGAACAATTTGGCAATTGTTGACAAGACCTTTCATTTGGTAACCACTTCCAATAATGACATCGCAGGCACGGTGAAGCGTATTTCATCTTGTGCAGGGTCCCATGAGATCCCTCGGGCATGAACCGGACCATCAGAGATGAAGTTCTTCCACTGGGGGCGGAGGCGTTCTTCTTTAGAAAGTCCTTCGAGCATCGTCGGATGGTTGGACACCCATTTGCGCAAGGGGAAGCGGCAGGATCTTAGCAATTGCCTTAATTGATCCTGGAGCAACAGGGCAAATTGCAGTTCGTCTGCTCCGCTTACAATATCATCCACGTATGTATCGGACAACAGAAATTCCTTGGCCAGAGGGAATCCCGGACCCTCATCCTCAGCGAGCTTCCTTAAAGTCCGGATTGCTAAGTAGGGCGCACACGACATCCCATAGGTGACAGTCAACAACTGATAATGTCTGATCGGCCCATCCTCCTCCGATTGCCAGACTATACGCTGTAAATCAGGGTCTTGTGGGCCGATCTGGATTTGCTGATACATCTGGCCGATATCAGTGCAGAACGCCATCTCATGAAGCCTCCAGCGAGATATAATGGCTGATAAGTCTCGTTGCAGCGCCGGACCTGTATGCATGACATCGTTCAGGGAAACTCCGGTGGTCGACTGGAACGAGGCGTTGAAAACGACGCGGAGTTTCCGCCGGTCATCGGCTCTCTGCCAGATCCCATGGTAGGGAAGATAGTAGGTGGAAGTACCGTGATCCCTCCGAGGGGACACACGACGCATGTGTCCACTGTGCTCGTAATCGGACATGAAGATCGAATATTCATGCCATAACTCAGCATTTGCGGACAAACGTTGATGTAATCGTTTCATCTGAGACTCAGCGGCGATCACAGTGGTGCCAAGAAGAGGAAGAGCACTGATTTTAAGGGGTAATCTGACCATGTCCGTCCATTCTCACAGCGTCGACAACCTGATAGAAACAGACGTTCGCATTCTTGGTCGCCCTTCGAGGGAGACCGTCATGCTGTGACCTCCTCAATCTTCCAGAATCTTTCTAGTAGGTCTCGGGATTCCTCATGGTTGCGTTGGGAGATGAGAAATGCGCTTGTCATTTCTGGACTGAGCTGGGGGAGGCCATTTATCGGACCGGGGACAATCCAACCCAATACTGTCCGATGAGCGATGGGAATTCTAGGTGATCCACGCATCACACCATCCAAGACGAGCTGACCATAGAGATCAGTACTCAACAGTAATTCCACGTTTCCTGATTGGTGGAATCGTGGGTCAGCGAGATCGAGACCACGTATGTGATCCCACAACGGGGCCACATTTTTGCGTGGCGTCTTTATGCCAAGGGTCCGTAAGATATAACAATAGAAACTCCGATTTCCATATCGAGTTCTCATTGTGAGGGTCGTCTTGCGTTAGGACACGTCCACTCTTCGTCCTCCGATTGCTCATATTTTAACGTCGACCTCATGTTGTGGAATGCCTAATTGTTGGGCCAGAGATGCCGAGACAAAGCACGCCTCAGATCCAGGATCGATCAAGCCGCGAGCTTCGATAGTTTTGCCATTAGCTGTGAGTAAATGGACTCTCGCGGTTGCTAACAGGACCAGTCATTGGGTGCTGGCAGCCGTCTTGGGAGGGGCCGAGTCCTGTCCTCCTGGCTGGTTTTCACCGGTTCGAGCTCTTTTCGTCGGTCCATATTCAGTTGGAAACGGATTTTGTCTCTTCTCAGCATCATAAAGGAGAGTGTGATGTCGGCCTTGGCATTTATTACATGAATAGGAACAAGAACAGATGCTTACGGTGTGGTCAGGTTTTAAAAAATTGAAGCAAAGTCGCAATTTAAGCACTGTGCGTCGACGTTGGGGGGCTCCGGTTTTTTGGAATTCAGGACACCGTATGATCGGATGCCGCCCAGGACAGGCTGGACAGTGAACAGATAAGCTCTCATTGGGAGCGGAGGTACTATAAGAATGAAGCTTCATTTTCATCCTGGGCTCTGAAGGCCGACTCGTGAATGTTGTTCTATTCTTTGCTCTGGTGAGCTCGCTCGATTTGAGTGCTTGAATCTGATTCTGGAGAAACTGAAAACAATCGCTGAATGAGAACGATTGTCCTCAGGCCGCTCTCGATTTCTCCCAATCTCTTCGTGTCATCGGGTCCAGTGCTTGTGTCAGGAAGAAGATGAAAACAGTATCCCAGTGCTTGACAGGGAGACCTAGGACCTTGAGGGCTTCTCGCTTCGACGATACGGTGTCCAACGAGGTTTGGAGCTCGGCTGAACTCTCACATGTCATTGTGGAAAAGGTGGAAAGGACACTGAGATGACACGTTACTAAAAGTTCAGTGTTATCGTAGGGCTTCAAAAGAATATGCCACGCTGTTATATAATTCGTTTCTGTTATCTTCAAGTTTCTTAAGGCCTCGCCTCCAAGGGAGGTGACCCGGAAGTGATATTTCTCCACGTTGGATAGGCGACCGTCCTGATGGACTAAAGAGAGGAACAGATCTCATAATCCTTCCCAATTTTCCTCATCACCCGAAACTCTTGGAAAACTTATCTTCGGTAAATGAAACTTTGATGAAGCAGGCGGCTGCCCAGAGGGATTCTGAACTGACGAGGTTGGAATTCTCTGGCGTTCGTCATAAAAAAAACCCATCGTGGCATTTTACGCCTGTTGCGTCGTCGTATAAACGTCTCTGAGGATGTACTCACTGTTGCGAAAATCCAATTTTTTAAGAATCTTCTCATGGTCCTTTTAGAACTTCTCCCAAAGTTCCAGCAGTGAGCTCGAATAAGCGATAAGTAGACCCATCGTCCTCTGCAGATTTGCAGCAAGGAAATCCGCTTGGTAATTGATGATCCTTCGGCTCGATCTTCTTGGCGCTCTAATCTACTCATCTTTCGTCAGTTTGCCAATGATTGAGAACTACAAAGAATAAGAAGAGGCACTCGCTATTACCGAGAGCGCCTCAGTATGAGGGAAAAATGATTATGTGAAGGATTTCTCAGGCGCCCGAAGTTCGCCCGCTTCATCGCTTAGTCCAGTCCAATCGTGTCCACGCGAGGGAGATCGCGAGCTAGTGAGAGAAATAAACGTTACACCACCAGCCGTCATTTGGCGGGCACCTCTCGAGTTCTTGCGCCGAACCGTCCGCGCACGAGAGAGAGAGAAAGAGAGAGAGAGCGATAAGAATGTTACACCGCTCGCTGCCATGACGGCGGGCGCCGCTCGCTCGTCCCCTTTGCACCCGAAGCCAGATCCGGCTTGAAGGACCATATGTTCATGCAACGTGGGGAATTGGCTAGGGACTCTGGCTTCGGGGAAGAGCTAAACAAAATGTCAGCGTCATAACAACCCTTTTCGATCGAACTGTCTTTATTTACTTTCATAGGTAGACAAATTACGATACAATTACTCACCGCTAACAGTTAAAGCACAAATCAAAATAAGAACAGAAAAATGACCAACACGAATGCAATATCCAAAATATGGAGCTTTCCAATCTCGGTGCTCATACACGCGCGATGCGTCACTCGCTGACTCCTCGGTTCGTCTCCTCTGAGACCAAATTATAAATTTCAGATAGCTTTGAGAATTGGAAAAGATTGAATAAAAGGCATTGCACGTTTAAGGTTATGGATCATCTCAGTAATTAATCAGTAAGTTTAGTCGTATAACCTCTTATTCAAAAGTTCCTAAAAAAAAAATAATTTCTTTTTTTGTACGTTGAGAAAGATTAAATAATCGGTTTGTGACATTGGGTAAACCTCTAAAAATGGGTCGTTTTGGGACCTTTAAATGCAATATCTCGGCTTCTAGAGCATTTACACAGCTCAGATGTAGCACAGAATCTTATTTTTAGGCACGACCGCTATTCTAGAGAGCCTTATAATTTCGCCAGAGCGAAATTGTTAACTCTATTAGAACTAAAATTTGAGCTATACAAATGATATTCCTCTTATAGAAAATCCATTTTAAGCATTTTCCACAATGTATGTATGTCTGTACGTTCGTATGTAATCAAGTTACCTGATTATCTCA
>JAYJLV010107188.1:0-11563 GCA_036873485.1 Torymus texanus | reverse complement strand
AAAAAACACAGAAAATTAACGCGATGAAACACAATCACTTGCATTGCTCCCTTTTGAAATACGCATGCTTAATACTCCGTTCATTGATGTAAGTATACGGTGCGTTACAGTAAAGTAACGCCACGCGATTCTATATATAGTGTGAGTCTCACCGACAAACCGCGTATGATGCTACGTTTAACCTCAAAATTATTTTATTCCAAATTTTACTTCATAACTCCACTACAATATTTTTATTAATTCACTGCTTTATTTTTTATTACTTTTTGCAACTAAATCGTTTTTACATATCTATATATTTCTTATTTGTTACTGTTAGTAGCAAACTGTTGGTCAATATTTTTGTTATTCGTTGGCACAAAAAATTGGCCAACTGTTAGTAGACAAGTCATTTTGGTTGGGTTATTTATTCTACCACGGGTTTACTCAAAATTTTATAAAATTTTGGTGACGATCGAAAGTTGTAGTGATTTAGCTTATATTAATAAAATTAGTATTGTTACCTTTTAACATTTGATTATAGCTGTAGAGAATAAATTTATCATATGCATTAATTACATATTCGAGTGTACATGAGTTTATAGTAGAGGAACACTTGTCTCGCCAAATATTCATAAACACTACAGTGATTGAACGATACTCAGCAAATTAATTTAATTGCATCTATTGTATTTAGTATATATACGTTGATATATTAATAACAGATATTTATTGTAATTAAATAAGAAAGATTGCATAATGTCAATTACGGGATTCAGCCTCTTCTTTCACATATTAGTAAACTACAAACGAATTACAGATAATATCGATAGAAAATACAGTTTTTAAGAATTCCAAGTTCTCCAATCAGTAAGAGCAATTAAACGCTAAAGTATAAATTATGCATTTAACTAACTGCAACGAAATTTTCCGCAGGTAATTTCCGCGGCCATTAAAAATGTCCATTAAAATATTACGAGAAAGACAGTCAAGCAATTAAGGAGCACTGGACTGCGCTCTACAACTCTACAATTTCTAATCAAAACCTCGATTGCCACTCATCAGTGGAATTAAGCTCGTGTTTAGACTAAACAGCCAAGTCACGCACGCGTAAGGAAAGCGCGCGGCTGCGACGACGGGGACGACGACAAATCGATCCCCGGCCAGCAGAGCAGACGCGAGTAGGCTACAAAAAAAGGAAGCACGCGAGAGTACAAAAGGGCAGAGCGAGCGTGCCCGCTTTCGCGCAAATGAAGCAATTCATTAGCCGGCGGGCAGAGCTGCCATGCCTCGCACGCCGTCGTCAATTCAATAAGAGAAGCGCGCGAGCGCAACGTCGTCGAGCAGCACCGCGAGAAAATGATGAAACGCCCGTCGCGCGCATTGTTCCAGTCGCTTCTTTATTTAAAAATAATATGCCGCGACGACGCTGCTACGTGTCCCTCTACGTGCGACGCGTGTTTTTCTTTCTTTTGTCGTCGGCCAGCCCGGGGAGGAGGAGCAAAGAGACTTCTGCAGCGACACCCACGCGCGCTAAAAATCCGATAGCTGGCGGCGATGGATTTGTGGCGCTCCTCTCGATTGCACCAACTACTAACCGCCGGTGATTATTAAGGGAGATTTAGAGGATAATAAAGAAAAAATATTGCCCGGAGTTGGAGCTTTTGAGAATTAGGTGCTGGCGTTTTAAGTGAGCTTTGATTTTGGAATAACGTATTTGAATGATTTATCGGGCCTCCCACACTTCTTTACGACTGCTTGTATGATTTATTTATTTATTTTCATCATTCTCGTTAAATGGGAAGTTATCGATTTCATCATACTCTTAAATCAATAGAACGCATAAATTTTACCAAGACGCTAACCAGTCGCCTGAAAAAATATGTTCAATGCTCTTTTAATAAATGACATGCAAAATCATTGACCTTCTTATTTCAATGAACAATTAAGAAGTTTTATCTACAATGTTTAAAAATTAGTACATCAAAAAAATTAATATCAAAGATCGCTGATAATTTAAATTTTATGCAGAATTTATTTGTATCCACTGCTTACAGTATAAGTATAAGCAATGTTATGTTTACGATCTTTGTTGCGCAACAGCTGTGCATAATTTAATTAATTGTATGCAATTGTTACAATAATTTTACATTATACTATGGAATCTATTGTAGCCGAGAAATCATGCATTTAATATACGAATAAAAAGCGAGATTGAAACTTCTAGATCATATGACTTTTGTTCTCATAACTTTGTTCCGCGTACTGCGCAGGCCCGTGGTGCTTTAGTTGATCGGTCGATTTGCAGCCTGAACGCACGTTTCCGCTGCGGTGGGTAAGAATAGCCAAGGGATAACAATGATTTAATGAGATTTTGAATGTACGTGGGGGAGATATCAAAATGAAAAAAACATCCATTTTCAGTGTATCACAAGCAATTATGTTTTATGCGATGGGAAGTGCCTTAGATATTTAGAACATCGGTAGGTTGTATGCCAATATATATAAGCTTTGTATAACCCGTTACTCGCGAGTATTCAGCATAAATGACAGTAAAAAGCATGTATTTTACTCTTAGAAATGCAGGCGATTTTGCGATGCGAGTTAAATTCCTTATTGAGTAACTTATACCATTTATAAAATTGAGAACTAGGACGAATTATTTGACATTCAACAACTTCATATAGATAATTTACTGCGTCTTTCAGCTAGAGGAGCATACGGTATAATGGCAATACATTTAAAGAACAATTGCATCGAGATGGGTCGACTTTTTTAGCTTTAAAATATTCTTAAAGAAAAAATAGTCAATATGCATAATACAACATTTTCCTCCCACCTGCCTGCTTGCCTGTTTGACATGCATTATGAGCATAGTCACAACGTATGAATTTATTTTACAAAAAGGTGCATACGAATAAGTTACAATTTTTAAATTTTTATAGTTGCTTCCAAATGTTGAAATTTCATTCTTTGAAAATTTATACAATAGTCCTAAAAGTCGAAAGTTTTTCAAATTAAAAAAAATCTATTAAAACGAATTTAAAATCTGCTGTTATTAAAAATTTAAAAAAAATTCATTATAGTTTACAGTAAAAATCTAAAGGCTATTTTATTAAAAAATAATATAATATTTAATATTATATTTATAATTAATATTATAATAAATATATCATCACTATCTCTCTATTAAGTAGATGTAAACCTATTGTTGGTGCAGCAATATCATAATTTAGTCTGCCAGAGTTTCTTAACAATGGATTCGATAATGTTTTCTGTTCATTTTCTTTAAAGAGCCATTATACGCAGTTTCTAACACCTACTAGCTATTGAGAATTAATGTTTTATCAATGAAGTGATAAATTACATAACTCTTAACAGTACTGACACCAAATGGAAATTTACATACAAACAGATGTGATTTTAAATTTGTAAGACTAGTAAAAATTATTACAAAATGGCTTGATATTACATCAGATTTTGAAGTCTTACAATTAATGCAAAGAACAACAATGAAAAAATACGGAAGTCCAATTTAGTATTTGGGTTTGGCGTAATTTGATTTGCATAATTATTATATTAAAGTTGGCATAAAATGAATTCACACAAGCGTAAATATTTTATGACAGAAGTACAAATTTTGCATAATGGTTTGAAATTATGATGGATCATTAAAATGTCAAATGCTTTTAGAACGTGAATGTTATAATTTGTAAATATTTTGTCTAGCCAAAGGATGTCAATTGCAAGTTAAATTTAGAGAAAAGTGATTTAACGAACTGTAAATAAGATATTTTGAACAAATTATATTTGAATAAGTGAGCAAAAATATTGGGTCTGGTTCCCATCTGTAAAGTTGAAGAAAATACTGATGATTTCATACTGATAATACAAAATTTAGATAAGTCTATGGTAGTTCTATCCAGAGCAAGAATAACATTTTTACCTTATATTTTCGTAAATCATTCACAGAGGAAAAACTATCTTTTTTAAAAAATAGAAACTTATATCAGAAAAAATGAAACTCTATGTTTAAAACCAAATGGTTGATATTACTTTAATAAAAAGAGTTTCTCTTTTTTAAAGGTCATTTCTAAAGCAATAACGTGTAACTAAAAGTAACCTGCTATTTCAAAGTTAGTTTATCTCCACTGACAGTAGAATCTATTAATTATATTTCCCTGTGTCCAATGTTCGAAGTAATAATTTGATAGCTTTATTCTCACTTCTCAATTTATTCAATATACATCTGTTTAATGAATAAACACAAACCATTATAGGATTATTGAATACGATAAAGTTTTCTCAAAATGACTTGATGCGAAAAAGAAATGCGAAACGAGACGAGATGATCATTTTCGGATAAGGATCTTCCGGCCATGATGTTACCGTTGCATAACGCGTACAAATGTTCCTCCATTTGCGCGACGCAACACATGTACGCAACAATGTATGAATACGCTTTGAAATCGCCATAAAAGTGCAATCTCGCAAGATAACAATGAAAAACGTCGGCAATCCGAATTCGCATACGATTAAAATTTCAAACGATGGCGAGCACGCCCCATCGAGTCACTGTCATGCGTCATCGAGCGTTCGCCTCTCGCGGCTAATTGCCTGGACGCTCCCTTTTTTACCGCTGAACGCGCCTGCATGCGAGCCAATCGTCGAATTGAGCTCGCTAATGTATACACCATCGTGAAATCGGAGCCTAATATAATGCATTAATACAACGCTACAGGCGCGTCGAAATCGCGCCGTGTCGCGTAAATATCGGTGGTATATCGATTCGCGGGCACTCTGTATAGTATGCTTCTAGCCCGCATCCAAGCGTTGCTGCTTTTCTACGTAAACGATATTTGGGTTTGTGCGGGGCGCGGGCATTGTTTCGCCCCTTTAGTCGACGAGGCCGAGTGTTATTATGTAAATTAATGCATCGCGCTGTTTAAAATCTATTTTCTGATTGCTCTGTGTGTTAATTAATCTAGTTCATATTGGGTTCTGTGGCTGGTAAATACAGACTAATTTCCTCGATGATAGTAAATTCAATTAAACATATTTTTCAAAAAGAAACTTACTACCAGGCATGGATTCTCTATTCCTTACTAAACTAGTTAATATTTTTTCGAGTTAAACAAAGTATAATTTTATGAAACCTAGCTTAATTTCATTGGCAAGCGTTGACTTCATTTTTAGAGCAAATATTGCGTTATTCTTCTGTATGCTGTTTAATATGTTTTATCTGTTTAAAGCTAGGACTTCTGTACTATTTATAGTTCATCATTGAGGTATACTGTTCATCCTATTCCAATTTGCATAATAGCTACGGGGACATTATTTAAATTAACAATCTATGTCATTTGGTAACGATATCAATGTCTCATGAAAATAATACGAAATCGGAGAAAGTCTGTATGCGAATAAAGCTTTATAGAATTAAATATCATACTGCTGTAACTTAACTAAAAAATTTTAAATGTACATAATATAAAAAATACGAATATATCTATTTTTACATAATTATGATAATCCTTTAATGTTTGATCATTAATTATATAGTCAATAATTATATAAAATATTATATAGACATTTCGACATTGTATAATACATTTAAAAATCGGCTAAGCGTAGAAGTTATTGTGAGATATAGGTGTAACACAACTTCTCAGAATTCTTATCAAATATAGCCATCCCTATAGTTTTTTCATCCTTAAATGCATTTCATTTATGAGGATTTTTCTATCAACATTTACTGTAAACTTCTAAATATCAATAATGCAGATTTTGGGCGAGACATGTGTCAATTTCTAATAGTTCTAATAATTTCTAAGTTTTCTAATAATTCTCTCTTATAAAATGATGTAAAAAGCCTTACATCTACTCGATTTCTGAACAATAAACAGGATTAATACGTTGCGCATAGGCAAGTAATATATTAAATAAAAACTTCTTTTCAAAAGCACTACATTCGTAAATCATTCTTCTTCTCTTTGACTGTACAGACAGTGAAATCTCATAACGGAGTATTATCTATAAATTCAAGTATTATTAAGTTGCCTTATTATTGCACAGAATACATTATTACATTCGTTAAATTACCTTCAATCACATTATCAAGTTCCTTGTTACATGCCTAATATTTATGTGGCCACATAGTATTAGGAAAACCACACAGTATACGAGGACGACGTAATTTTCACGTCTCAAACGTGTTCCATAAAACTAGGTTTCCGCATGAATAAGACTTATCTTCTATGCATATTTAAGAGTACCTGCACGCACGTACAGAATTTCAACTTTTCCATTGGCATAAAAGAGGGCGTTGCTAGACAACGTCGAGAAGTACAAAATTATAAGTATATTGTACGATAAAACATTGCTTGTACAACTGTGCAAAACTATAGTTTCTTTTAAAAATTTTCAGTTAGAAATTCTTTTTATGAAATATTAAGTTCTACAGCAAACCCACATATTTGTTATAATTTGAAAATATTTTTTAATAGTATTTGATTTTCACCATTGATTTTGATCGAAAAGAGATTTATACAGTGTATTCATTTAAACATTTTCAATTTCTGATGAATTAATAAAAATGTTACTTTTATTGAAAAATCCTGTAGGTAAATAATGTAAATGGAGATCTCAAATGTAACTAACGAATTTCAATTCCGAGTAAGTACTGCATTTGCAGCTCACGACAAAAATACCGTTCCAAAATCTCCTCTTAACTTTTCCAAACACGGATTTGACGTAGCTGCTGCTGCAGGTGCAAAAAAGAATCATGCCCGCAACTGCTCACGGAAATGAAAAAAATTGAATCACAAGGCAATTAGGGAATATCGCGGTGCAGACTGTCGTCCTCGGCGTTGATTTCACAGTCAGCATCCAATCTTGGGGTTCAGATATTGCATTATACTCGCCGCGAAGATGGCGCGAGCGAGGGCGAGCGCGAGAATTAAAAGCACTTCTTTATTCGACGCGCTGCGCTGGCTTGATTATTACTCTCGGCCGTTGAATTTCTTGTAAAGTGAAATTTTTCATTCGAGCAATGAACACGCGGGCTTGGATACTCGTCTTAATTTAAAATGAGCGACACTTCGGTCTGGAATTAAGAATTTTGTGATTTTAACGTTAATTTACATCTGGAGTTTGGTAGCAAAACAGCTCGGTTAAATTTCCAAGGACTTCAAATAATTAAAATGTTTCAGTTTTCTTAGCGCTAACTTTTTTTTAAATTTATTTATTTATTTAATGTCGCATCGATTTATAAGTTATCAGCGACAACTGTCTTCTTTTATATAATCATATTGTTTTAATCAATTACTTTGTTTACTTGTGTACATATAAATCTACAGTTATTAATATACAATTACAAATATATATGAATATTTACAAATATTTTACAACGAGATACATGTCGTTATAATTAGTTTGTAAATAGGTTTCTGTGCGTAAAAAGGAGGAGGGTATTTAATGCATTTTACACACTTATGCTGTGTATTTATCTAAAGAAACAGAATGATAGATTTTGTCGTCACAGGATTATCTAAGCATTCTTTTATACTATTTGGTATCTTGTATTTTTTCTGATTTTTTCATATGCTTTGCATTCTAGAAGTATATGTAGAATATTTTTTTTTAGTCATACACTTGTTGCAAGTTGGAGGTTTTTCTTTTCCTATGAGGTGTCGGTGTGTTAGTTTACAGTGTCCTATTCTTAATCTTAATATTTTGATTACTATAACTTTTGTTAATACTTTCGTTAATTAACCTACATATTTATTTCTGTAATAGTAAAATTTAGGGAAATAAATGTGTTTGTTCTTACCTGAAAAATGTTCTACTAAATTAGATAATTGACTTGAAGACAGCAGCTACAGTACAATATCAGTTAAGAAGCAATTTTATTATTCAGGTTATTATAACAATGAAAGGATTATTACAAAATTGCAGAACACTGACCATGTTAGGTAATTTAATGCTCTTTTTATTGAGAGCATTTTTAATTATTATGTAAAGTGAAATTTCACGTGTGGTCTCTTCCATTCTGATTGGATTAACGTGTTTGTTATGTATTGTATTATTCAATTGAAACTGTCTAACAGCTATCCATTATGAAAGGGTCTACAAGATTTAGTCATTTTGAATGGACTTTATATTCACTTTACCGCGAGTCGGGATTGCGAAGGACCTAATCCCGTAGGCTTAAAACATCCGGCGTTATACGAAATGGAATTTCACCTCTAACAAATTGAAAAGTGTTAAAAACACATTATCTTCTACATTAATTCATCAGCAGAAAGCTTATATCTCCACATCGTCCCTCCAAATGAGTGCGGCAATGGCGGGCGCGACCTTTCATCTTGCAGTTAGCCCCATTCTCTCTCCTCTCGGAATTGCCTCCAACAAGGTGTTTCCTCTCCAAGAAATTCAGCGAACGTAGGGAGCGAGAGTTGAACGCTAACGCCGGGCGGCGCGTAGCCAGTTCAGATGTCAGGCGCTCGCGTTTTTTCCTACACGCGACCGCAACGCTTTGTCGCTCGCGAATTAACGCGTCGTCGTTAAAAGTGCGGGCAAACGCGCGTCTTGTAGCGAAGCGACCGAGACAACTCGCTTTCCGCTCGTTTGTTTTCTCGATGCCGTCTTTTTGCCGTTTCTCCTTGTTTTTTAGTAATGGAGAGAAGAGTAGCGTGTATTTTGCAAAGACCGGCGGCGGCGGCTGCGGAGTTTCTTGCTTTTAGCGACTTTGCTCGACGGCTGCCAGGAAAGTACTTCTTCCAACGTGTGCACGCGCTCGCGCGACTTTTTCACGGAGCTACCTTGTTAGGAAAATATTTTTAAAATTCCGACTGAAAGTTTATTTCGTTACATCGGGATGTCTACTTAAATACGTATTTCTTCAATATTCTATATGCTGAAAAAATAGTTAGTAGTCCATTTTATGTCTTGTAAAGGCAATTTTTAAATCTTCTACTTTTAGTACTGCAAACAATCTTTCTTTTTATCTCATAAATTCATTTAGGTGTCGTAAAATCGCAATACCAAAGCCAAATATAAAATACGATTTGAAAGAACATATTGCTTCCTGTATTTCAAATTCGTCAGAATTCAGACAATTGTGTCGAATATAGAATGGAGACAGTAATAGCAGCGATGGATAATCATTTTCGCGAATGTTTCACATATTTAAGATAATCAGTTGTCGGTAACAGTTTTTATATATTCGAATAAGTCAATTGGTTAGTAAATTTTAATATACTTTGTCTAAATGAAAAGTGTAATAAAAGTTGAATTAAATAAGTCTCCCACATGTTTCGTATAATGATATTAAAAAATTGAACACTGTGCACATATGAGCATCAAAGGAGTTCTTTTCTTTTTCTAAAGCTACAGTGACCGTGCGTATAGGACTTAAACATGCATTTAAATATCGCAGCTATTAGTGTCCGATTTCTAGTTCATTGGTACGGGATAGTCGACATTTGAGACAATTCGAAAACAAAGCTGACTTCCTTTGGGCCAATTACATTAACGCTTTTGGCACGAGTTTCTCTCTGTCTTTCTGTCATGAAGTACTTAAGCACGTCCGATTCATACAGATGGTCTAAATGATGACGTAGCAATTGTTTCGCCGATTGCAAATGTATTTTTCAGAAGTTTATTTGTTTGTAAACTAAGGCTATGAAATATAGTATTAAAAAATTGAAAGTAAAATATTAGAATCGAAATTTACGTAAAATTTTGTAAAAAGTTGATAATTACTTTTAAAAGTAAAAAATAAAAATATACAATTGACACAACTTGAATATTAGTTCAATAATTATAAATATACATTGAATATTTTGGGAAAATTCATGATACCTTCACACTAAATCTATGAAACTAATCTTGGAAATTGCATTACATCTCTTCATACTAGCAAAACATCTTAAGAAATTCTATCGAAAACGCTGACGACATTTGATAAATCTTCTTTCAAATTTTACTTACAACTTCACATGCTATGGCTAAAATTTACCATAGTTTTCACGCAATACTGCAAGAAATTCCAACAATTTTGAATTTGAGTAAACTTATAGGAAGTACATTACATTAAAATGAATTCCAAGCATATTTAATGAATAGTGGGAGTAAACATAGTTAATCCTTTTGCGTAATAAAAAGAAACACAGGAGCTTAGAAATTTGATTTTGCTTTTTAAACACGTCTAGTGAAACAGATAGGCTTCAATTATAAAGCCCCACATGTTTTCCACTCTCGGTGCTCTCTGATGTTCGTTTTCCTTACTCTTGCTGTGCTCACGTCACTATCGTGTGGGAAAGAATAAAATTTTTAAATAAACGAAGCCACGGGGAAGCATCGTGCTACTGAAAAAACTCCTTCTCTCTACTTCTCTCTTTTCCCCTTGCTGAAAGTTAAAAAACACGCCGTGGAACAGGCTCGATTTACTCCAGTATAAATAGACAATGATGCAATCCGCGGCGAGCAGAGCGACTCATTGAACTACGCTGCGAGGGCCCCCTACATTGCCATACTGCAGGATCAAAAGTATGAAAATAGAAGCGTGCAAGAACATTGGTAAATTTGAATGGCCACGGCCAGAAAATTTTCATCACCCACCCATAAACTTAATTAAAAAGCTCGTCCTTAATCATCCTTCTATATATCTCATCTGTCTTTCCTAGTATATCTCTCGGCTACTCTCGTAAATTCTCACAGCGAGATGGGGAGAGAGAGAGAGAGTGGAAGGGAAGAAGAGAGCAGGGAAGAGAGCGAAAGAGAGCAAGAGGACGTTTATTTATTTCTCATTCACGTGTTTGTCGTGTATTTCTCAATATTGCGTGTACGTATTGAGTTTGTTTGGCTTGTGTACTAGATGCATTTGTGAAGAATAACTGATTGTCAATACATTATATTTACGAAAAGCAGGACTAACAGCTGATAAAAAATGCAGACTTATGAACTATATTATTATATCAATATTTTCTTATAAGGACCTTATTTAACACACCTTGTGATTTACAAAAATTATTCATTAAAGAAATTTGAATAGTTACCAAATAAATACAATTTTTTTGCAACGACTATTTAGTATCCGATATATAAACAGCGTATATATGACAGTTTTAATAATGACATATGCCAAAAAATCCTTACTTAAATACGAAACATTTATTTTTAATTTTTTATAAATTCTAATTTATTTTTGTATCTTTGACGTAATCATTTAACTATAATAAGATAAACTTGTGTTTTAATTTCATTTGTTAACCATATTTTAAAATAAATTATATTTCTGTTTTAAATGAAATATAAGCAGGCAAAGAAATAAATAATAAAAATTCTCGGAAAAGTACTCTTTACAGTATATGTTTTAGCACCTTGAAGGTATCTTAGTTTTCTTGTCTTTTTTGTTTCACTTAATTAAAGAATGTTTTCGCCCAACAAAAACATGGCAATGATATTTTTGAAGAGATAACAGTAGATAAGCAACAGGGCTTCTGGACCCCCCCACCACTCGCCCATCAGCACCCCCCACCCCCCACCCCTCTATCGAATGTTCTAGAACATTCTGTAATTTGAA
>JAYJLV010107187.1:0-36594 GCA_036873485.1 Torymus texanus | reverse complement strand
CCACCCTTCTCTCTCTCTCACACTCCTTTTTCTTTTTATTCTTCTTCATTATCATCATCTCTCTCTCTCTCTCTCTCTCTCTCTCTCTCTCTCTCTCTCTCTCTCTCTCTCTTCTGCGTGCGCGAACCCAACCACTGGACCAGTCAGTCCTCCTCCTCCTCCTCCTTCTCTCTTTCTCTCTTCTCCTGCGGCGGCGAGTATTATATTGTGCAGAGAGCCACCGCGACGCGCCGGTTCTTCAGGCGCAAGAGAGAAAGAAAGAGAGAGAGCGAGAGAGAGAGAGAGAGGAGAGGCGGCAGCAGAAGCAGGAGCCACACATAGTCGGTGCCGCACGCGCGTGAGCCGGCGGTGAGTTCAGTGCCTACCCGACCGCCGAGCCGAGAGGCTCGCGCTGTTATGCGTTCCGCTACCATCGCCGCTATTACTGTTGTTATCGTTGCCCTCATGCTACGTGCACCGGCGAACGCGTGAGGTGCATTTCTCGCTATCGAGGTTAATCGTTTAGGATTGTTGTTGATTACGCTTTTGTGTTAATTACACTGTATTTGTTAGATACAGTGGTGGAATATATATATAGTGAAGATACAACTTTATGGGTTTACCGGCGAAGTGAAGTGATTCGGCGCTGGTATAATAACAATTGTCGGGTATTGTTGAAGTGATACTAGTCAAAAACGTGTTCGACTGTACTTTGGAACACTAATCCGCGGTATTCTGTATCGTAACACATGCGCGTACTGCGGTTGTTGTTGCGATGAATCGGTAAATTCTTCACATAAAAACTATCAGTACCAGGTATTAAACCTTTCGTGAAGCAATTATGCGATTACTGCCACTAATAGCTTCAACGTAAACACTGAACTGTACAATCATACCGACTATAGAGTGTTTCCTACAGCGTGTGACATGCTATTACCGTCAAAAATGTTCCTGCCACTGTTGAGGTTCCTTCTCGGTTTAATGTCTCTTATCAACGCTGCACAATCCTGGGGCGTAGGCCACCAGGGTACAGAAGCCAAGTGCGAGAAACTCGGCGTGTCATTCTGCCGAGGTCTACGCTATAATCTCACCGCCATGCCCAATTTCATGGGCCACGAGGATCAGCTGCAAGCCGAGCGCGGGGTGAGTAGTTCTCCTCCTCCAATTCTTGTTATTATTGTTTTGTTCTGCCTGCTGCCTTCTCTTTCTCCATTCTGCAGAGCGTATATAGACCGAAAAAGAGGGCTCCGAGGTTTTTGTGCGCGAGCTCTCGTCATGCCGGCATATATATATATATTATATATATAACAGTGAATGGAAATTCCTTCGTGGCTCCGGGTTGTGTTGTGTTCGGTAAATTAGGGTTGATGCGGGCGGATTTTTTTTTCGAACGGGTCGCGACGACGTCTGGGAATTGTTATAGTTCGGATCAATGAGGCTGATTAGTTGGCGGCGTATGGTTTTTCTGAGAGAACGAAGTAGAATAGTAATTTAAAGGCGATGATTTTTGTTTTGAATTGGCAACAGATTCGTTAGTCTATATATCGTTTTGTATGAAATGTGGCAGCTCCTTATAAATGAATAGTTATTAGTCGATTGTCATAAACGAATAATCTATATTGTCATTAACGTGTAATTGCAGGGATATGACATGTGTAATACAAGCGTTTATCTAATTAAAGACGATATGTGGTTAATAAATCTAACTCTGAAAGTACAAGCGACAGAGGTTCATTTATATTCGCAATCATATCATTCGTATTTTTCTGATCCCTCGTGTAACTGTCATTTTATTATCTTTACCACGAATTTAATGTATTGATTTTTTAATAATTACAATAACATATGTGCAGCTGCAATCAATATTAAATAAAACACTTTTTTTGGGGCTACAAATAAAAACAAATAAAAACTGTTTTCATTCGCTTGAAAACGATTATTATCGTTTAAAATTCAGATTAAATCGAAAAAAAATTCAAGTCCGAACAGGTCAATACCTGCGCTCGTAAAAGACATAATTTATATTCAAATATCCGCTTAGGATATTTTAGGATGGTAACCCATACCCGTATTCATTAAGATACGGAATTGAGAAATCGGAATCTCTCGCGCATATACTTATAATGAAAATCGAATTCGATCTTCGTCCATTATATACCCTCATATATATACCTAATTACGTCACTATTATTCGGTGTCAGGTCATTTCAAGACCGCAACCATTCATAAATCCTGTCCACACGTTTCATACATATATATACACACATATAGCTTTGTTTATTTACACAGCATCTTATCACTATACTTGCCAGTGCTTAAAGAATTACCGTATCAGTGAACAATTATAAAAATATAACATTGATTCATGTATATACAAAAATTAAAAAAGAACATCCAATCAATACGCGCGAAATTCTTGTACATTAAAAAAAAAGGATTATTCGATCGGAATAAATTATCAGGCACGACAGGCCATCATCCATATAAAAGAAAAGCTTCTAATTAAAACCGAACCAAAAGGGAAAACGCGCACAGTACACTCGGCATCGAGAGTCATCCGCACGTGCGCGATTAAAATCGCCTCGGCGGCAAAACCCGCGTGGGTCGGCTTCACGTGTGCGTTCTCTCCCTCTCTCTCTCTGTTTGGAAGCAAAAAGCGCGGCTCGCGCGGGAAATCCGCGCATAATCAGATTACCATGTCAAGCGTGCGGTGTGCAACAGCCTTCGCCGTCTCTCGCAAATTAAATACCGAAAAACAACACTCGTCGGCTGACACACACACACACACACACACACATTCTCTGCGAGAAAAAGAGAGTAGAAAACTCGCTATTCACCGAGCGAGCGCGCATCAAGTCGAGCAAAAATCTTTGCCCTTACGCACGTGTGTGTGTGTGTGTGTATATATATATATATATATATATATACACACACACACATACAGACACGCGGTCAGTCCGCATTAAAATCGCGCGCGCTCGTTCGCTCTCTATCTCTCTCCTTTTCTCGTCCTTCGCGATCTCTTTCTTTCCCTCTCATTCATTCGCTTGTGCACAGATCGTCCAAGGAGTAAGAGAGAGAGAGAAGGAGAGAATCAAAGGCAATCGAGCGCGTGGTCGGCTTCGATCTCTCGGAATCTGCGCGCGCGAGCGAGAGGAGAAAGAGAGAGAAGAGGATGGAACGAGCTTTGATCCCGTGCGCCGATCGTTTTGCTCTCTTCGAGCGCGAGCACCTATATAGCGCAAAAAGGAAACGAGTAGAGTGCGGAGAGGTATAGGTATAGTACGCGAAGATTCTTTTTTGCTTGACTCGAGAGACTCGTCTCGCGTTTGTCCGATGAGAGGCTTTTATAGCAAAATTGTATATACGGCGTTGACAATATCGTTGCCGATTGTGCGTGTATGTCGTGTCTGTTTGTGTACAAGATAGTATATATAGGAATATATAAAGATTCGTTGATTTTATTATATGGAATTATGTATATATTTTATTACATCAGTTGCTGTTGCTGCTGTGCAATCGATTATAATGTAAAATTGCATAATTCTGATTAACGTACCCGTAATTACGTCGAAGTTTAATTCGATGTTATTTACAGTTGTTATTTAACGAATGACGAAAATAAATTAAGTTCAATGATAGTACAAATGTAGTAATAGTAAAATGTAATGATGAAATTCATCATTACCTCTTCCTTTCATTATAAATGTATATAATAATGTTCAATCTGAATTCTTTTACGAAACGATCAAATCGGCATTGGCCTCGTTTAGTCTAACAAAAACAAATGTTTCTATTCTATAAAAATCAAAAGTTAATAGTTTTTCTACAGATACATACAGATACTATATATATATGAGCAAAAGAAACTTATCCAATCAGCTGAGCGCTAAGAGCATAACCGATGAAAAAAAAAGAAAAAATATGCAGAGACACCATGACAACTTAGTACCGTGCTCTTCTCCCCCCCCCCTCGTTCTCTTTCTTCCTATCAGTTCCTTACATCTTGCTCTCGCGCTTACATCGGTGTAAATGCATCGCGTCCTTCCTCTTCCTTCTCTCCTTTATCCCCCCACCTCTTTCTCTTCTCCGCCCTTTTGTTAAGAACACCACACAGCTGAGTAAGTCCGTTTGCTACACGATCTCGATCGTCATCGCCGCGCAGCTTGCGCGTATAAGAATGGATCACTTAACGAAGACGAGTTCTGGGCACGATGAGGGGAAAAAGCAAAAAAAAAAATGAAAAATACCCTCGATCGGTCTTACTAATCGAGTTGGCGTTGTATCTACGAACGATGCTCCTTGTTGTTACGTGCGTTACGCTCGAATTCACCGTCGAAGCGATGTATAATAGAGAGGGGAAAAATCGATGACACATATACACGGTAATAATATAATCTCATAGTATATGTGCAGCGTCGCGTAAGGAAAGTAAGTACAAGGCGCATAAGCAGCAACGCGTGCTACGTGCTGTATATATATATATATTACGAGCGACATGCGGGACAGAAAAGGAAGTTTCTATCGGGATCGGCGGGCTTTTGTTTGCGAGGGGCGACGTGTTTTATGCGTTATGAGTGAAGGGAACCGTGAAAAAAAAGGGAAAGAAAGAGAAACCGGATTGTATATATATATGTATGTATACACGTTGCAAGTGATGGCCGATAAGAAGTCGTTGGCTACTTTTCCGGTACGATATGGCAGTATATAATAACTGTGGTTATAACGTTCGTTTCCGTTTTTCAAAAAGCTATCAATTACGTACACGCTATATAAGATATATATCCCCGCTATAGTTTAAGAGCAACTTTGTAAAAGTAAATACATACTCGACGCTGCAGCAACTATACGCTCGCTTTATCTCGCGCTGTTGCTTCGCTAATTTGACGTATGAATGAGCTTCGATGACGAAAGAACCACGTTCGCAATATACACATACACACACACACACGAGCATCAGCAACATCTGAAGGCTATAAACTAAAGGAGAGGAAAACCGGGGGAGATAAGAAGAAGAAGAAGAAGAAGCTGCGTTGCGCACACGCGAGCTAGTGAAAGCGCAAGCGCTATATATAACGTATGTGAAATTGGCCTCTAATTGAGCCTCCCGCGGTGATTCTGCCAACGCTGTTGTGTGTGTATATATATATGTATATACAGATAGACAACGACGCGGCGGCGGCGGCGCAAGTGAGAGGGAAAAGACGGATGAAGATGAGCGCGAATGGGGGTACATACTTGTTTTGCCGTATGAAAACCTTTTTGCCCGCCCGTGGGAGAGAGCCAATGATGATGATGATGATGATAATGATGATGCTCCCCTTTTTTTCGATCGGTAATTACTCTATTTAGTCGAGGAGCGCTATATATATTTGGTATAGAGAGCGCGGTTATGTCTGAGTGCACGTTGCGCGGTTGTCGAATGCAAGAGTTTCGGCCAATTAATGGAATTGATTTAGGGCTGTATATATATGCGGTAGCGTGTCTGCTTTATCGTGGTCATTAGGATAATTTTAGATTAAATTTAACGCTTTCTCTCGTAAATTACAGAGCATACGAATTTAATAAATTATAACAAAGTTATGTATATTCTCAGTTTTTAAGAAAATATTTCTTTGGAATTGTATGATGCAATAAATAATACTTAACTATATGACCTACACTGAAGCTCAAACTATAACCAGCTATTAAAATCCTGTTACCACAACGATCTATCTGATAATTCAAATTTTTCTACAAAAAGAAAACACGGTTCCTACGTACTCGACAACAAGCGCTAATCGACCGGAACAGCCACTCGACATTATTTATCACCCGACGATTTGTCTCTCTCTCTCTCTCTCTTTCTGTCCTCTTCTTTATCTTGACCGAATCCGAGGACCACGCTTGAGGACCGGTGCAGGAGTTCTGTACAACGTCCATCCTCTCGTTCTTACATACACGTTCTCTTCTCTCTCTCTCTCACTAGTATATATACGATTCGATTCGTTTCATCGAGCTACTAATGAGAGAACCGCACGCGGAGAGCATCAGAGTGGCTTTGATCTCCGATCGTTTATTATTAACGCTCGGCGATCGAGCAAAAGAGAGAAAGTGAGAGTATAAGGAAAGATGTAAAGGGGGAAAGAGAAAGAATTGGAAAACATGCTGAGAGTGCAGGAAAAATAATAGAGCACAGCGCCACATATATGTATATATGTGTGCACCTGTATAACGAGAAATGGCTTTTCGCGTCCGAGACTGCGGAATGGACCTTTTAACGGAAAACCGTAGACTCTGCGCGTGCACTCTGACTTTTCCTTGATTTATCGCCCCCTCGCGTACTACTCTCTCTCTCTCTCTCTCTCTCTCACTCTATTCCCTCGAGTGGTTATATATATATATATGTGTGTGCGAGGAGAGAACGAGTGGGAATTCGTTAGTTTGTGGTTTTGCGGCGTTCGCGGTAACGCGGCTTGTACGTATATATATAATACTACTGCAGAGTCAGGTCACCGCGTGTTCTTTTAATTTTTCGGTTCTATGGGCAGCCAGTAGTAGTAGTAGTAGTACGTTTTTTTTGTGAACGTAGGTTACGAGAGAGATGCGCGCCGTCGCCGAGTAGATTTATTAACGCTTATCCGAGTCAATTAGAGGAGAGTCGCGCGGATCGAGTTGGAAAAGTGTTAGGTGCACCTGCATTACAGTGATTTACACCGCGATGTGCCGGTTTATTCACAACTGATTTAGTACGAAGTAAATCAAACGGTAGTGGCAGTGGCAGCGACTAAATATTAAATTGAATGGGGAATGAAAAAATTTCGTGTATATAATTGATTTGAGATTGGATGAGATTCTTACAATGATACTCGCGGTGATCTGTATTCTTTTAAGTTATAAAGGTATATATCGTGGAGGTCTACAGTATATATGATTGACCATTTTCGATGATTTACCGGCTATTAAGAAATGTTTAATTAAGGCGATAAATTGCACTATCGGGTGTTCAAAAGTGCTTTAAACGACGACGATGCTTTTTATATATAATTGTGACGAGTTTCGTGAACGTTGTATATCAATATAAGGTACGTCATTTACGAAACGTACGATCAAAGTATAATTATTCATTCTGGAATGCTTGATAAAAAAAAGAAAATATTGAAATTAATGTCATAAAATTCATAAACAACTTCACTGCATATGAATTTCGAGCAAAAAAGACGTCGTGTAAAATTTATGTATTGCAAAAGAAAGAGAGAGCGTATAGCGCAACGCAGTAGCACTGCGGCAAGATTGCAAAGCAGATCCTACTTTTCCAGCGTATGTCGAGAATAACAATTGAAATTATGATTAATTTAGCTTAAAAAATTACTGGTTCACTGAATTATCTCTCCATAACAAGAACACGTCATCCTATATAGCTATAGTTCTACAAAAAAAAAGATACCGAGCAACCCTTTCGTTCTAAACCCGCGAATAATTAAAAACAAACTCTCTCTCTCTCTCTTTCGAGAGGGAGGCGAAAGGACAAAAAGCGAGCAGCGCGTTATATATACATACACACTACATATATACGAGAGAGAGAGAGAGAGAGAAAACATTTTACAAGCGCTCGGGCGCAATAATAAGCCGGGTGGTTACGCGTGCGAGCGTATACACTTTGATATTAATTTGTGATTTATGCCTGGCGGCGGCAGCAGCAGCAACGGCGACCGCTCGCTCGTTTACGTGCGGTGAAAACGAAAACGAGAAACGCCTCGTAAAGCTCTTGTTCTTTCTCTCTCTCTCTCTCTCCCGCTCTCTCTTTCTCTCGAGTTCCATGCGTTACTAGTGTATACTGCACACAAACGCGTGCGAAGGCGTTTTAAAGACACGTATAGAAAACAAAAGGGATAGAAAAAAAATAAAAAATATATATATATATAACGTGCGTGTTTATGCGTATATACACGGTTCCTTCCTTTTCTCGTTTCTTTTTTATCGCTCTGGTTACCTACACGAAAATTAACTCTTATATTCGGACGACTCGACCACGCAAAGATCGGGGTTAGGATAAATTACACCGGGTCGCTCGCGTGTGTGCGTTTGAATAGGATAACGTACGTGTAGGTATATAGGTACACCCGGTGTGTGCACGCACTATATATATATAACATACACGCAAGAGAGAGTGAATTCGTTACGTTCGCGCACAACGGATGTGTATGCGTAGGGTATATAACGCTTTTCGTGAGACAAATGCGCATGACGAATTTTTTTTTCTCTCCACCGTGCCGTTACGGGCATATGCTATATACGCGGGTGTGTGTGTATATAATGTGTAAGAGCACGCGAAAGAAGGGAGAGTCGTTGATTTAAGGGCCATGAATTTTTAAGTGAGAATTAAATTTACAGGTAAGAGTATGAAGGTAAGAGAGGGTGTAAAGGGGGAGATGGTAATTGCGGTATGGGTGCGATATTTCGTTGTGCACGGTGTGTCGCGACCGCGAGAGAGTGTGTCGTTAGTTTAATTAAACCTTTCGGGGTAGCCTACTTTTTGGGTTATAATGAAAGCTGAGCTCTGCTGCTGTCGTTGTAAAATGTAGGTAATGATCGAGAGTACACCATCAGGGTATTATTATGTATCCTTGATTTCAGACCGCGCCTGACGGTTTTTCGTAATATATCAAGTTAACTTTCGAGTTAATTTATAAGAGATTTTTGCGTATATATATACGAAATGGCCTTTTATATATAATATTTATTTGTTAAAAGAAAAAAAATAAAAAACAAGCTTAATCGAATAAGAAAGCATATTCAAGCGTAAAATATGTATGAGTAATTCTCACCATAAGAATGAATTCGCAAGCGCGCATATAGCAATTCTTCATTTTATTACACCTCGCGATAAAAGACCCACCAGGAAATGAGCATTTTGCGTGGGTGTATCGCGCATGTATTTGATTTATCTCGCAAGCGTCGTCGTTGGCGAAGTGCGAAGTGATTTAGAATTCACACACAGCGGAAAATTAGCATAAACTGACGTGAAATGAAACGTTTATTACAAAAAAATTCATCCCCACGAAAATTTCCTTCCTTTCAATTGAATTTGAATATTTTATAAAAGACAAGTGTACATTTTCTTATCTGTATCATCGTGCAAATAAACCAACGTTCTCATAAAAATCCAAAATTAAATACACGCGTTCAAATCCTATACCTCTAGAAAGACCCTATTGATACCCATACCACGAAATAAAAAAAATATATCCTTCGACGCGCGTTTCTGTCTCGTGTATTCTCCAACATTCGCCGACATTTGAATGCAAGGCACTACTAATACGTATATACGCTCGTTCACGTCTAATTTTCATGTCGCAAAGAGAGTCTTTCGCATTGTTTCGCGAGAGCGACGCGGAAACGCAAGTATATATACGAATACATATACGAGAGTCTGACCTCAATCGGAAGTGCAGTGGTGCACGGCTCCGCCGGTGCGATTACGAGATCGTAAATCAAAGGCACCGACGTGCGTCAGCGGCTACAGCGTCGTGTGCAGTATACACATAAGTATACAGTGCGTGTGCATATGTGTGTGTGTATGTGCACGCGAGGGTAACCCCCTGAGAAACTCGTACGTGCACTTTCTTCCGACGAGACGAGTCTGCGGTTTGGGTGGTTATGATTGATTTAAATTTTAATTAATAAATTCATATATGTAATTTTGGTAAATGGTGCTTGACTGAAATGTGCGTTTGCATTAAATATTATAACTGTCAAGATAAATGTAATATTGATCTTTAATATATATATATATACCTTTGATCTCGCAACATCCATCTCTGCGTATTCACTTTTATCAAACTCAACCATCATCCTCTCTCTCTCGCTCTAAAATAAGAAATTCCCTATATCCGCTATGCAAATCCTCGGCGCATCTTCAAGATGACTGACAATGACGATGCACGCGTGCTCGGCGCAGAAAAGCGAATAACACCGCATAGCTATATCTAGCGCACACGTATATTATATATATATATAAAAGTCTCGTCTCGCGATTTCGTAAGTCTTTCTACTCGCATATATATTCAGCTCGAGAGCCGGTGCACAAGGGAAAACGGGAGCAGGCAGGCGCATCGTGACGCAACAATGTATATGGGTACACATATATATATACACGTGAAAAAAGTAAGACGAGTGCTCGTTGCAGGGTTTTTGCTCACACTCGTATGTACATACGTTACGACGAGTGTATATCTTATACAATACGGTACGGGTATGAAATTTGTGGGAAAGTCGCGCGCTACCGCGCCTGCAGCGTAAAAGAAAGGTGGAATGCATCTCACATGGGAGATATGGTTTTGTTTTTCTTTTGATACGGACGACGTGTGGTAGGATGATAAAAAATAAAGGGGGTAATTCACGTTGGGTAATTTTATGCGAAATATGTAGCTAGCTGCTTGTATATTGTACATATATACATTGTGAGGTCAGAAAAGTAGGTCGTCACTGTCGAAAAAGTATATTTATATTTATATACCAATTGAAAATTGATTGACGTACTGATCGGTCGTCGGAATATATTATACGTATATATATGTCAAAACAATAGTTCTGTATGTAGACTCTTAGCGACGCGATTGAATCGCATTGGCACGACTTAGAATGTTAGAATCAATTACGTACGTCTGCTGAGCGGTAATGTACATTGGATTATATACGCTGTATATATAGCAACGATGAAGCGCGAGGGGTTATCGTCCCTAATGCGCTATACGACCATTAGCCGATCTCTCCCTTCCGCTCCTCAGAATTCCACTGGAAGATCGTGAAGAACGCTTTTATGATTTTATTGTTTATAGTATATATAGATATATGTCGTGGATTATTACCTATTTTAATTGCATCATTTTTATTTTCGTGTATATAAGCGCGTCGATAGATAGTATAACAGTGCGCGGCTGGTATAATAAACAACATTTTTTTCTTTTTCAAAGGCGGCACTTTTACAAAGGCCGCTGATTGAAAGCTTGTCTAAGAAGACTTATCGCTCGGCTTTGTACAAACACTTCCTACGAAAAAAAAAAATTTAATATCCACATATACAGCGGTAATGGCAGAATCATGTTTCACATACAATCTATATCAATCTGATAATAAAGCCTTTTAGAGTTTACGCGCCATACACTCGAGATATATATATATATATATATATATCGATATGTATGTTTATGGAGCCCGACGTATGTTTTTCCTATAGTGCCGTCTCTCTCTAACACAGTGATTGTACAGTGCTCGAGATCCATATTACTATAAAGAAATAATCTCATTGGTTATTACAACGGAAACGGCTCCATAAACCTACTAATTCAGGTTTATATAGGTATATACCTATACGTTTAACAGTTCCTGTCCTGTCCTCGCGATAGTGGAATTGAAATGTTTATAGTATTTGTAACTTATACAACGTTTACCATTGTATTGCGAATTGCTAAAAATAATCTGTCAACATGATATACGCCTTTATTCCAATAACTTGTAAAACCGTTAACATCACGTCTAGTATTATTAAATTTTTCTTCAAAAATATGAAAATTCTTTACAAACCAAACTGATATCTTACTCGACAAATACATACAACCTAAAGTCACAGCCGATCCATTTCCGCGAACGCAGTCTGACTTCGAAAACGAAAAAAAAAAATCTCACCGAGGGACGTTCAAACATTTATTCAACTCACACCGGGACACTTACACACATAATACATACGCATACGCACACACCTCCCTGGCTAGGTAAAAAAAAAAAGAAGTTTTATTGCAGGTAAGCTCGGGCGCCTGAGCTCGCAAAGAACGAGTGAGAGAGAGAGAGAGAGAGACGTCGATAAGCGATCAAAAGCACCGCAGGCTCATTTGTGCTGAGCCGCTGCCGCCGTCGCCGTGGACTGTTTCATTGTAAATCATATGCCGATAAGGCACCGATACACGTACATATACATACATACATATATATTCGTGGACGCGCGCGACTTTGCGAGGTAAGACGCAGAGAGGGAGGAAAGAAGATAAGAGCGACAGGAGATATTTCACTATATTGACGCTCTTCTACGCTTCGAGTGTAATTGTTTTGTTATGCCCGTAACTATCGCGAGCGGTGAACTACGAAGGTGTAGCGTCGTATGCGGCGGGTGTATATATGTGTGTATGTGTGTGTTACGTTAACGATTATTTGTTTATGATTAGATGTGATAGATTTATTGAGAGCTAGCGCGCATACAGTCGGCGTTGGATTATATATATATTATTTCGATCGATCGTATATATATATATATGTATATAGGGTAAACGCTTATACGATTGCCGGTGTAAGATCGAGGTTGCGAAAATAGCAGTGTATAATATTAATTACACGGAAGTATAATGAAGAAATTATAATCGCGTGTTGGTTGGATATAATAGTTTTCGTCAAGATTGCGTTGATGACGAAGACAGGAGATATTCTTTCTTCAAACATTCGATAGAAACGTATATATATTCGCCAGGCAAACATACGAAAATGGAATTATTAGTATTCCCAAGCTATTATCAAGCGGCTCTCGTGAAACGAGTAATTTTCACAAAAGCATACACACGCGTACGCTATAATGCCTTTAAAAAAAAGCCACACGCGCTTATACATACATACATACACACATATACTGGCCACATCATCGCGACGAAAACACAAAGCTTCAAAGCGTGAGAGAGAGAGTGAGTGAGTTCTCAAAGCCCCACCCCGCGAATATATATACACAAACACACATGCCGGGAAGTTTGCGGTTCAAACACAGCGCGAGAAAAGGATTTTCAAATAAGTGGTAAAACTGTTAAAAAAGAATATATATATATATATATATATATATATATATACACGTGGTCGTGTAGAATTGCTTAATTTTCCCCCCACATCGCGTGGGTGCACACGAGTATTATTTAAAGAGTCGAAGAGTGGCTTGTTTGCTTCTTCCCTCTCTCTTACTCATGTACGCTTACGCGAGCTTTGATCTTTTTCCTCCTCGTTTCCCGAGCGCGCACGAGTCCTACTCGTGTGCGCGTCAGACTGCAAGTAAGAGTGGGAGAGAGGGAGAGTTGAGTCGAATACGCGCACGTGTGCAGCATCGAGATGCAGTGGCACTTGTACGCAGTAGTGGCGGTGCGGAGATGACGACGACGACGACGACGCTTTTGACTTTAATCGACGCGGATCGTTTATTTCCCCATGCGCGCAGTTCCTATTGGGAGGAGGGGACTTTTGCCGCCACGCGCGCTTCCGCCTTTTTTTGTCGACTGAAAGGGTTTGTTGGTTTTAGGGATTGAGAGAGAGAGAGAAAAGATAGGGTGGAGTTATAGAAGGTGTTAAGTAGTGGAACGGGTGTGAACGTTGTATTTGGTATAAATATAAAAATGGTAGCGTATTAGTTATTAGCTTTTGAACTTTTACGTTATAGATTGTTTGAGGTTGATTTTTCGTAAACGAAATTCATGATATTTATTATGATAATAGGATACTAAGCAACAATATTTTAGTATAGATATAAGCTACACAAAGCACGTTTATGTTAAAAAAATATTCAAAATTAAATCAGTGAACCATAATCATATAATTGAACCCATTACCCAATATGCAACGCGTAAAATTTCATTTCACAAGCGTCCTACATCATGAGATACCCCTAATCCCACCGAAAAAATTACGCAACCACAATTCGTCACCATAGCTAAAAAAATCTTTTGAACATCCACTCCCACGGTGGTTAGCGCAACTACGGCGGCATTTTCCTCGTAACTTTTTGACAACTCAATGCGGCATTATGTGCTACCGCTTGGTAGAAAGAGCGTAGCGAGGACGACACATACTCACTCTTTGACAAAGAGCATAGGCTCGTATCACGTATAAGCACCCGCAGGGTTTCCTTTGCCGTCTATGTATATACCCTTTAAAATTCTCGGCAACGCGACCTTTGGACGAGCTTTTGTCATGCAAATTGCACGTCGTGATTCGAAATCCAACTATGCCACCACTTATACTATATACCTATACTTACTCAACGCAAAGCGCATGCCGTCGTTAGGTGTTATATATGCGAGTATGTGGACTCAGCTGTCTGCTACCGCCGCATCAAAGGGCCAACAACAGCAGCAGAAGCTCTTCTTTCGTCTTGCTTCTTCTTTTTATTTTATTTGTTGGCTTTCGCTGGGTGCAACGCGCGTATATCTCGCTTGATTTTATTATATATATCCTGGCGAGATGGGCGGCAGACTCAATTTTCACCTTGTGGTTTCACGCATGTCCGGTCGTTGATGTGCGGATCTCGCGCGATGTTATGTTTTTTTAAGAGAGTGCGCGCGTCTTTTTGGGAATTCAATGTGTATAATGGTTCGTTTCGATGATGTGCGATGGGACGCGTTGTAAATTTCTTCTGCGATTTTAATAGTTTCGGGGGTGTTTAACATTACCCGTTGAATGTAATATAACTTTATATACGGAGAGAAATTTATTTGCAAACTTTACTTTTTTTATAAGAAAATTTACTATTTTTGTAGTAGCGCTGGGATACACTCGACATGGAGGATTTTTATTGTTTTAAATAGTAATTTTCAGATTTTCATAACAAATTTTACTTTTTAAATTTTAATTTTTATCATTTTTGTAGCAAATTTTACTATTTGGAATAGTACTTTTTCTGATTGCTGCAAAAATAATAAAAAGTAATATTTCAAATAGTAAAATTTGCTATATATAACTAAGAAAAATTACTATTTAAAGCAATAAAAATCTCCCATGTTGAGTATGTCCCAGCCCTACTATAAAAATAGTAAATTTTCTTATAAAAAAAAGTAAAGTTTACATATAAATTTTTCTCCATGTATAGCTTTGTTTTATTATTCATTGCATTATATATTGTTAACAAAGAATGATGTTTCCTGGATTTATAACAAAATTGCAGTATTCAACATCGACCATATAACAAATCTATACATCCATTCGCTGTCGCCAAACCTTCCTTTTGATCTCTTACAATGCAAATGAAGCCAATTCACATATAGAAATCCGCAGAATCTCTTCTCCCAAAATCACCGTAATTTCCAGCCACTTTTCCCTCCTCAGAACTCACCAAATTGCTTCTTCATTCCGCTTCTAAGCCACAACACGCATTCATCCCTGTCACACATCGCTTAGCTATAAAGAAACTCCTTCGTGCGTATATATACACTCAAAACAACTCCAACCAATCCAGAGCAAAATCGTCGCTCCAATTCGCTTCCGAAATTAGCTCGCTTCGCTCCCTAATCCGCATGATAAACCATCGCCGTTACATCCTTCTCTTCTTCCTTTTCTCTCTCATGACTTTCCCCGCCTCTCTCTTTCTCTCGAATGTACACGAGACTTTCATGTATATACATACACGCTTCTCTCTCTCTTTCGCTCTCTCTTCTTTGACGAAGAAGCACACGCGTGAATTTTGCGAGCGCGTCAGAAATTAGCCTTCGCGGAACACGCGCGACGCGAATTTGCGCTCTCCTCACGCGGTGCTTTAAGTCGTTCGATGATTTATCGGTATTTTTTCAGTCGACGCGGCGTTCAGTACTCTCCGCGTGCTACGAGCGATGGGTTTTTGCTTGCCTCACTGCCATACGCGTGTGTGCGTGTTTACACGGGAGGAAAAGAGAGAGAGAGAGTGAGATGGAGGATGGCTGGTGTTTTCGAGTGTCTCTTTTTGCGCCAAGCGACAAGTGCCCGCCGGGCTAGAAGCGGGCGTCAAGTTTTGCTTTGATGTAATTATTAGCCGATGATTTGCTTCTTTCTTTTTCTTTTGCTTCAAGGTGTATGACTGGTTTACGGATAGGTAATAATATCAGGTATGTCATTACACAACTTCTATATAACAATGAATTTTTGTTAAATTTTTTAAATTTAAACATTGCCACAGCCATTAAAGACGCCCACTTATAGCCTACATGCATACCACCTAAATTACAATCCTTGGCCTATAATTAACCAAAATTACACTAATATCCACCTCTACATATTTACCGTACCGAACATTACCATAAACAGCTGGAAAATTGGACCACCCGTACGAAAAAATCTACCTCTACACCTAAAAAAACCCTCTACTACCTTCACATCCTCATATATCCGTTATACAAGAACAAAGCTATACGTGCGAACGCCTTAAATGAGCCATTGTCGAAAAACCTCTCTCGCGCACATTACTCGCACTCTACTCTCTTTCCCTCTCGCTCTCCCTGTTACCATAAATAAGCATTCCGGAGAACAAGCAGGCCAGGAAAACGGCCCCATTTGCAGCAGCATATCATGTTGCTGCGGTAGCTTTAGCTCTCTCTCTCTCTCTCTATACGTATGTACATCGCGCGCGCGAAAGCTTTCAAAATAATGACACCAAAAGGATACCGACAACTCTTGCGACGTTCGTCTTGCTCATCCAACGACGCGCAGCTGGCCAGCTGCATCACCGTGTGCGATGTTAAACCCCTGCTTCCTCTTTTCCTCGCTTATATATATATATGTATATGTATATATACGCATATACATAGATATGTATAGTAGTACCTATATGTTACGAGTAAGGAAGGAGAGATGCACGGTCGTGTCTCGTATTTAACACGCGCATGCTTTGTCGCTGAGCAGTAATGTATATCTATATATACGAGGGCACGTGGATACGGTAGTGGTTCTCGTTTTGCCGTACTTGAAATATATGCGAGTGGGCATGTATATATATGCTATGTGTACAGAGGAAGAGAAGGGGGTGAAAGGGTTATTGGCTTTTTCGGGGGGTACTCAAATAGACAATGATTTCTCGAGAGTCCGCCGCGAATGCAAGCTGCTGCTGGGGTTTGCTGACGAGCACAGATCAGACTTGCTTGCTCCTTCCTTTGGTTTGCCAAGTAAATTGATGGTCGGCTTTTTAATGTTTGCCGCGCGGTAATCAGACTTCTTGCGACTTGGCACATTTTTTTTTACGGAAATTTTTTTTTTTTGGTTAAGGTGTAATGAAACGACTTGTACGGTCGTCGGTTCGTTTGCTTTGCATGCAAAGAAATAAATGAGGTTTCGAGGGTTGAATTCTCTTCCTCATGATATATAGAATAACCATCATTATTGTTACGCAAAATTTATAGCGGAGTCATTAAAAATTCAAACGAACCGCGCTGGGAGTTTCACACGACGAGAAGAAGCAAACATTTACTTTTCATCCATTAACGTTGTTGATTCACGCCAATCTCTATACTTGTTCGCGCGTGTAATTTATATAGCGCATATATATATAGTTCCGGATTAATCAAGAAAACTTTCGTGCTGAACTAGAATGCTCAACTATCTCTCTCTCCCTCTTTCACTGCTCAACGTACCCTGCAAGAATTCCCAGACGTCGTCGCCGCCCACCATAACGCATTGGGTCTTTCATCTCAAAATAGCCGTATTCTCTCATCCTCCTCCCGAGCGACTGACATACACACACGCGTCCTTCCCTACTATAACGGCGACAAATTTTTGCAACCGCTATATATAACACAAACCGTCACTCTCTACCAAATAATACCACACATATATACGTATATAAAAAAAAGTCAAATTTATGTATACTTTCCTCTTGGTTAAAGAAAACCATATAGGCATACATGCGTGTGTGGTTCGTCTCCATCATCGTATAGCACGCGATAACAGCATCGCTCGCGCAAAAAAGAAAAGAGTAGAGGAAAGTGGGCGCAGAAGTATATAATAATGCGCGCAATTAGCTGTATGCGCGTGATGAGGGAAAATAATTATGTATCCGCATCGTGATGAAACGCGCCGCACGCGCGCGGGCGATCAATTAGCGCGCCCCAAGGAGTCACGCGGGTAATTACGCACGCGTGTATGTGTGTATATATATATATGTGTGTACGAGAGCCGCGAGGAACTTTATGATGCATGCGACGCGCGGGAAGGGATGTATAATCGCGAGACTTGACTTTTTTTTCATTTCGCGGTGGTGTAGAGGAGCGAAGAAATCGTTTCGATGAAATGATTAATTTTTTTCAGCCCGCGGATACGATGCGGCGCTTAATGTCCGTGTAAATTGACTCTGTGCTGTTGTTCATGCAAGACGAACCTTATAATAATTTCAAGTACATAAAATAATTTTTTTTACGGTTAATTATTTAACGTCTGCGGGTTACCATGTGTCTAATGTATACATGTATGAGTTAATGGAACGGTATGTGTGGCCTTTTGCAAGTACGCGTAACAAATAACGAGCATTTTTTTCTCGCGGTATGCTCAATCCATCAACGTCGAACGATAAAACTATTACGTTCAGGTACTTTATATATATGTTAGCTCCATGCGCGTATGTCTCTCGTTCGTTTTTTTTTTTTTTTTTTTGGTACGGCGTCTTAATTCGACCTTTTGATCGTTGAGTAATTTTAATTAGATTGTATAAAAATGCCGCTTATCCTTGTACGGACAAAAATGATTAGATAAAAGGGGACTCCCTGCGCGTTTTGTAACAGCGTCAAGCTGCTGCACGTGTATCGTGTCTGTGTGTACCACTCTCACGGAGATTTTTCGCTCTCTTGCTGTGGTAGCGAGATTTTTGCAAAAAATTCACGCGCTGCGCCTGGGAATGTTCCATAATATATCTACATAAAATTCTTTCGGTATATATATGTAATATGCGATATAGAACCCGAGTGCATTAGTGTTGCACAATTTTATAGACGTATATAAAAAACGGAAGCAAACTAGTACTGGTATATTAGTTTGAAACATTTTTAACTGCACTGATATCTTATGTAATTTATTTTTTACCTGCATACTCGCTTACTATCCTTGATAATTATTGTCTAAAGTTTTTAAATCTATATGCTATATACAATTAAACATTCTATACTTCGATACCATCACGGTCGTTCATTAAATGAGAAAAAAAAATCAAGCTGACAATTGAACACGTGTTCATCGAATCTTTGATCTATTGTTATAATATATACCTGCGGACTCAATAAAAGAAAAGACAGGTTCAATGAAAGAAAAGAGCATGCATCTTCGCGCACAGAGAGTCATACACAAAGGCACTCGCACGCGCGTATGCACACAATGCGCTCAGCGTGACTTAACCGTTCATTCAGCCTCTCTTCTCTCTCTCTCTCTCTTCCTTCTTCTCTCTTCCTACTCTGGATGCTCGCTCACTCGCGCACTCGGTCGTTAAAGAGTTTTAAGACTCGGCCCTAAAATGGCTTCTTTCGTAATCAAGTCAGCCATCATTCCCTCTCTCTCTCTCGCTCTCTTTCTTCTTATGCGCTCGCTCGTCCGCAGCTGTTTTATCTCTCCTTTCTTTATCTCTTCATCTTTTTCTCTTTCTCTCTCGCGCGCGCTTTTTCTGCACTATATATGCGCCGGCTAGTATCCGCTTGACTCTCCTCGTCGCCGTGCAAGTCGACTACGATGCGATGTGTATAGCACATGTGTATAAAGGCCGCATATATGTATGTGTTTGTGTACGTCCACACGTGTTGTGTGTTGCACGCGGGTGAAAAGACTTGGCTCGTGAGGTTGTTGATGGTGAGTTGAGACAATGTTGGGTATATGAGAGGAAAAATGGTACGTGATTAGCAAAGCCGAGTATGCGCCTGCGGTATGAGTTTTTCGCATTGTTATAAGTACTGTAAAGAAAAAAAAGGAGAAGAGAAAGTTGTATGGGTATTGTTTCTTTTTAACAGCTTCGTCAAAATTCTAATATATTTTATAACGTGGACATATATACATTAAAAATAAACCTTCCACACTAATTCTAAAATTGGTACCAGCTTGCAAAACCTATTACACATATATATATAGCATCGCGCGCGCGCTTCACAACGCGACAATCACTTGCCAACAATAACACTTTATCTAGAAATTCCATAAAGGCTAATCTTTACGACACCGTTATAAATCATCGAGCAATCAAACAAAATTTTATATATTTTTGTAACTTCGCGGTTTACAGCTCAACTATATATACGAGTGCTATAAAAATATTTCTTCATTTCCAGCTCTCGCATCCGATAACACGCCGCGCACTATCATCGTCCTGTTATAAAAACCATATACGCACGTGTAGTTACTAAAAATAATAATCATTATATACATCGTCGATTTCCCATATAAACTCACTCTTCGTTAATTCCGTAAAGCTCGAAACCGCACAGCCGCACTCCAGTCGAAAGGAGCTGCGACACACACACGGAGCGACAGGCGACGACTCTCGCGGCGAATTCTATCGCTCCAATCTTCTTTCTCTCTCTCTCTATTTCCCCGGAGACACACGTATATACGCTGAGTCGTTCGCTGAACGACGCACGGAAAAAACGTCGCGCCTCGTGTACGTCGAGTCGCTCGTCGTCAACTTGTCTCTCTCTCTCTCTCTCTCTCTCCTCCTTGCTCCACTCTTCAAAAGCAGCCGCCTTAATGTTATTACGATAATAAAACCGAGAGAGAGGAGTACGCTCGGTCGAGCGAGCAATGCTGCGCGCTATAAATACCTCGCTCTCTCTCTCGTGTGCACTCGTTATCCGTCTTCTTTCCCTCTATCTCTCCTCGAACTTATCCTTCGGTACCGTGCGCGTTTGTCTTCGCGTGTATACCATCATGCATGTGTGTGTATGTGTGTGCGTGTGCAAGCCAGAGGAAAATATTGGCGTAGGAGTTCGTGAGAGAGATCGCGTACGACGGCGGCGGTGACTTTGCTCGGATAATTAAGAGCCGCGTGCTCAAGTGAAAGAGAGAGAGAGAAAGAGGGCGTCTGACGAGGCTTGATTCGATGCTTGTCTTTTTGTCCGGAGTTTTATTATATCCAGAGACACGTTGGCTTTATTGAGACGATCGCGCAAATGATGTCGATGGTTGAGGTCTAAGCGTGAAGCGTGTAGGCGGACTTTATATACAGTGTATTGAGTTATGACGCGTGTGATTCTTGTATATGGAGTGAATGCAAATGTAGTTATGGGTAAAATTTGAAAAAGTAATTGTTTTGTGGGTTAAGTATATTTTAGCAGGACTGTGAAGAAGCATCTTTCTTTTTTGTTTCGTCGCTGTATATCTTTAGGCACTTGAGCAAGCATGTAGGTTTAAAAGCCCTGACACGACGAAAAAATATACATCGCCGATGGAGCGAGATAAGAAGACAGCTTAATGAATCGATTAAAGGAAACTTAAGATTACTCTTCATTTTTTATTTTGACCTTATCTACTCGATCTAGCGAATGATAATGGCGTTAATTCAGCAAGCATAAAAAATATCTATTTATTGTAAAAATATGCGTGTACAGAATATTCACTTTAGAGTAGTTCGCTCATCATTAGTTTGAACTCCTCGCTGCACCTTTGAAATTTTGTATTCAAATTTGTGTATATATATATACTTATATATAGTTTGCAACTTTTTATCGTAGATATTAGCTGAATTTAATGCCAATTTAAAAAATCATCAAATGTAGATATTAGTCACTATACTTGTTGCTTTCACGTGGTCGGACTTTGAGGTTAAAAAAGTTTATTCCCGTGTATAATAAGTTAGATGATGACACGAGAAGATTTTAGCGTGTCCATAAATTCGGGCGCTGTTCGTCCCATAAAAGATAGAGAGACGATGACGACGGACCAGAAGACGAAATCGCGCGCCGATCACCTGCTAATTTGACTAAAATTAAGCACACGCGTGCGCGCACGCTTCACGTCTCTAATTAATTAACCCGTATACGGCCGAGCGGACGACAATCGGCGCATAAAAAGAGAAAATAACAGTACCGGTTCGAAGCGAGAGAGAGAGAGAGAGAGACAGAGGAAGTGCCATACTCAGTGGAAGGCGTAATTATAGATACATGTTAATGGGATTCAGTCGCGACTGTTGGGCTTTGCGGATGTGTTTATCGGTATATTTTTGCGCTTCGGATGAAGACAACAATTTACGTTTTATTTATTTATTTATTTTTTATTTTAACAGATGTTACTGATAAAATTTAATACATCGGTCGTTCAATAACAATCGCATGTTATTAAGAACAATATTTTTAATAACAATGGCAATATGTAGGTTAACAATACTATGTTAATTGTATTGTGTTACAAAAGCTACGGTAAAATACAAAGGTAAATTATAGATATAATTATTGTTACTGCGGTTGTATCATTTGATGATATCTATATTATGACTTTTATTCAGTAAAATTGATTATGTAACTACAGAATCAAATGACCACACGAGTAATATACACTTGTATATATTCGAAGTGATCATTCTGTCAGTGCATAGTAAAGCCGCGTTGTAATCGTATCGTGATGACTTTATATTTGCATTTGTCGTTATTATTGCTATTTAATCTATTAAATTTAGTTGTTTGTGATATTGTGAGTAATGAATCTTATTTTATTAAAAGTTTATTAAAATTATTATGCTAAGTATTCATTCAGTTGTTTATTATAGAAAACTGGGGCTATTAAGTTTGAAGATGTAAACGTTGAATTTGTGAACGCAGCGTATATTGATGAAGATACTTTTGATTTATCTATTAATTACAATAAAGATAAACCTAATTCTTTGAGATTCAACGTAGACGTTATTAAAGATTTTCCAGAAGTTTACGTAAGATGTATTATAAATTATTTAATTATTAAATTATTAACCAAAGATTAATAAATATTAATGATATTGAATTGTTTGACTAATGAGTAATGATTTTTAAGTTGAAATTAGGCGCTGTAGGTCGTGCTTTTGGTCAATACAAAGTACCAACCGGTGTAAATATTGATGTGAACGTTTGTGACGAAAAGATGAATAAATACTTTTTTGGTCCTATATTAGCGATGATTGGCGTTAAAGAGTGTCCGCCAAAAAAGGTACATATTTTACTAGTATTCAATGAATTTTTCTATATTTCTAATTATTGGGACATTATCACGTATAGGGACATTTCGGTCACGATGATTTCTATCCTGAAATACCAGGTTTCGCTACCTATGCTCTACCAGGACTTTATCTACGCGTCGATGCTGAATTATATTCGCCACCTGACATTAGTCTATTACAAGTAAAAGTTTTCATGCAAGTTGGATCATCATAAACTGACACTGAAATTATGTAGTAAAAAAATATTAACTTGATAAATCAATTTTTTACCACTATACCCGCATGATATATTAATATTCCTCCGCAAAGTAAACGACAACCTCAACTTCCCGTATTATATTATACTCCATAATTAATTCGTCTAAAATATGAAAGTTGAAACCCTATATAACCTTATCGCACGCAACAAAAACTATACAACCATTTCGCCAAAGATTACATCAAACACTCGGCTTCTAACGTGCGTCTTATTCTCTTTGCGGTGCTTATAACGCTTGGCTTATACCGATCATCGACAACCACCTCAGCTCACTCTCTCACGTACGAGACCGACTCACATCGACTTTGCGCAATCACCGTAAACTCGACAACATCTTATATACGCAGCTACGAATACGACGGTTCATGGAAAATACACACATACACACATACACACGCACACGTACGCGTCTATATATATATATATATATACACACACGCTTGAAGTTGGGCACGAACGATCGGAAGCCTCTCTTCTGGCATAATGCATCGCGATCGAGCGGCGATGATCAAACGCGCACTAGTGCCTTAATGCGATTTTCTTGTCGCGGTGTGCTGCCGCAGCCCACACACTGATCGCGCATACGGGTATTCCCTAATGGAGGAGAAAAAGAGAGGAGAGAGAGAGAGAGAGAGCAGAAGCAGAAGAAGAAGAAAAAGTAGCACGTGTGGAGTTCAGAATTATCGTCTCGAGCGAGATTCTCCCTCCGTGTGAGCAGGCACAGAAAAGATAACAATGAGAAGGCAAGATCTAGTTCGCGAAGGGATATGGTTTTTTATACCCTCGTTTTTCGTCTCGATTACGCTAATCGTATATAGAGAGATGAAGCGAATGTGGCCCGCATATATACATGCAGTTTGTTTGGGCGTTTTGCGCGAGCTATACTTTTATGGTTATCGTGTGCGTGTATACGTAGATAAGAGAGAAGGGCTATTATATATATATGTATAGTTGGTGGAGTGAAAGGATGCGCGTGGAGGCTGTTTCGAGCGAAAGTTTCTTTTTCTTTAGTTCAGGGCGATTTGACTTGTTTTAAAAGAAGCTATCGCGTGGAACGATTTATCATTGCGTGTAGTGCGAATCTTCGTCCGTTTTTGGTACCTCATATATATATGGGCTACGCTTAAAAGCTATGGTTAATTTTAATATTATATGTATTTAAGTGGTTACAAATATAACGTTTTACGATGATAAATCGATACATTGTAGATAGTATAATGAGCCGAAAAAAAAGTTGTGTAAAAAGAGCGGACATGTAAATTTAATATAGATATAAAATTTTGTTTTTTCGATACATCGTTATATATATAAAGTTGATAAAAAAATTAAAAGCCAGCTGTAATATAATATCTTATCGGTTTTTACCTTCTGGAATTATTAAATTAACGATAGCATAAAGCCAAAGAATATTATATTCATCCCGTAATATATATCGCTATATATATATATGTTTATATTCATAATATAAATTCACGGATATTAAGCTGAACGTATAAACCTAAATTAAATTTCCCAACGAGTATTCAAATTAATTCAATTAACCGTTCCACTGTTTTTCGCACTATCGCTTATCTAACATTCTCCCACCCTTTCCTTTTTTTTTGTTGTTATCCCTCAACGTTTCATTAACATTAAAGGCACGCACACCGCCACCACGTACCATCGACACAAAAAAAAAAGGGTCAAAACAATTTTTCACGCAACCCTCATTACAACAGCTGTACACGCGCTCATGCCGCGGCATGCAAGGCGCCATAAAGCATAATAACGCCCATAAAACTCTCGCGCGCGCTCGGGCGCTACCTCAATAAAGAAGGCGAGCGCATGTGCACGCGAGAGAAACGTCGCTCTCTTTCCTCACCATCATATAGCAACAGCGGCAGTAGCAGCGGTCTTTCCGTACACAAGGATATATAGTTTCGTTGGAAAATGGTATACCTACATATATATACGCGAGAGAGGAAAGAACAAGAATTTTTCCTGATAAAACCGTATATACGCGGTGTGGAGAGAGAAAGAGAGAGAGAAAAAAAGAGGACGAAAACGCGGAAGCAATCGCAAGCGCCAACGGGTGCACGAATATAATCGTCGTGGACGATCCTCCTGTATATACACGGTATATACGCTATATATAGAGTAAAAGTACGATTCGCGTGTATAGTATATTCGACGAAAAAGGAATAAAGCTACGTTCCTTATACTATGGTGGAAAAAGCGCGTACACCAGGCGAATGGGAGACCGCTACTGTAGAAAGCGCGACGTGCGCCGATAACGATGAGCTCGTGCCAGCGTACAGTTCTGTGCATATCGCGCTATGCTAGAGAGAAAAGCCGATAAAGCCGTACACACGTGTATGTACCTATATATATGTATAAAAGCGCACATATATATATACACACACATACCGGTCGTCGCGAATTATTTGCACGCGCGCTTTGAAGGGAAGCCGCGTATACACCATAGCTTTCTTCATTGGATATGCGCACCGCGTAGTTTAGCGCGCAGGTAGAGTAGAAGATAGGTATGCTTCGATTCGTTTTTCCGAGCTACACGTGCGTATATATATATAAATGTGTGAGAGAACGAAGCTGAACTTCCGCTTTTCTCGATCTTCTATATATACGCCAGGGGTTGCGTATACATATATATATATATATATATATATATATATGTACCGTTATATAATTTTCATTGTAATAACTTTTGCAACTATACGTATATATAAGTATGCGCGCAGTGTTAATGGAGTTGGGATAAGCGAACGGTCCTGTTGATTGATACGATCGGTAGGAGGGAAGAGATTATAGTAAGAGTTAAAAGGTAACGGTAATATAGTCACGCACAGGGTGGAAATAAAACGGAGTGTAAGACGTAAACGTTGATTGCATTATGTGGAAATTATCCTTTTTAACGTTAAAAACGTATATATAATTCATAGTATTTGAAAAATGATATTGCGGTAACGTTGTTTCTCATTAGTGTCCTATACGGCTTCCGCAATAAATGTTTGCAATTATGTCTCCGTGATGCTCTCAGAGTACTTTTAAAAGCCTTAAATGGCATATCATTCAGACGACATTTATCAAAGATACAAAAAGTTTTGCATTACCTCTTCCCCCTCCCAATGCTTATATATACGATTCCTTCCGATCGCCGTCGAGATAACGAATCAATTAAGACGGAATTAGCGCGCTGCTCGCTGGATCTCTCTTCAACGACGCAATATCTCATCTTATCGTTGCCCACCCTCTTCGAAACTTGAATACCACCCTAATTAGTAAAACTCTCCCGCCGACTGTATACTCTTGCAGCCACTTAAACTTCAATTGCCAAAGATATATACCGCGTATATAAAAAAAAAATTCGAGTACTTTTTCGTCTCAAAAATATATACCCATTCCTCCCTGTCCCTCTCTCTCGCTCTCTCTCTTTGAACTCGACCGTTCGTAATCTTCGAATAACTGAACCGTACCGCGTATGTATATACATATACATGTACTGCTGCCGCTTACAGACGTCTCCGTCAACTGACCCACGTCCGTCATTTTTTTGCATACACGAACGCCGCTGTACGCGCGTTCAGGCCCGTCCCTTCCCGTGCATTGTCCCTTCTCTCTTTGCACGAGCGAACGCGTGTATATATATATACATACATACACACAAGGTTCCGACATCCGCGTGTGTGCACATACGCACGCGCGGACGCGCTTCTCAGAAGTACGTCGGCATAAAAATTCGACAGAGTTACTCCCTCGAGACTTGACGTTATCTCGATTTCCTCTGCTCGAACGCGCGTTCTCTCTCTCTCTCTCTCTCTCTCTCTCTTTCTCTCTCTCTGTTTCTCTGTGTTTCTCTGACCGCGGTTCGCGCGCAATGCACTCTGTGCATGTGCAGCAAAGTGTATATATACGTATAGGTATATATATACACACACACTATCTTTCGCTTGTCGTCCGTTTTGTGGGTTTCTTTGCCGCTTCGTTTCATCTAGTTCTGTGCCTGATTATATTTAATTAGCTGGGGTTCTTTATGATGTTTGTATATGACTTTTTTTCAAGGTATTTCTCGTGATTGAAATATTAATGGAGAGTACGTTATTGAAATATTTTTTAGAATGTAATTTTATAACAGTTCTTTATATTATTTTGTTGAATATATAAAATTACTATATTCTATACTGTTCTATGCTTTATAGTATGAACGAATGTGTACGTTCCATGAAAACAATGAAAATCAGTAAATTTTCGCAATCCTATTACCGTTCATGAAATATAGCTATCGCGAATTAGATTCATCCTATACAAATGTGAACAAGCATCCATAAACCTTATTATAATATATATTACAAATATAAAATATAATACCTGTTGATACTTATAATTTATTTTTCTTTGTTTCAGGTAAGTGAAAGTTACACCTGTATACATTCAGAGCCTCCGATACGTGAGTCACTACCTTTAGCACAACACACGTAATTTTATCTCGAATTCTTTTTTATAATCTTATTACCGAAAATTACAATTGACGTTGGTCAACACATTATTATACATCAAATAATTGTCATGTTCACAAAGTCCATTACTTAACCATATATACACCAACCAACATTCACCTTATACAAAAATACCAAAAATGGAGCATATATATATAAAAAAAATGCATGGGCATACAAAAACCTCGTTTCCAAAAATCAACAAAATCCCTCCAATATCAACAGACATGTACCCTGTTCAGATCTTTCTCTGATTTTTCTCCCTTTCTCTACACGTACCACACCTGGGCGATCCTCTATTGACAGTCCGCGGGCTTCCTCTATATACGGATATCGTGTTTTGTCGGTGCCTCTCTTTCTCTCTTTCTCTCATCCACTCTTCTCCTAACTTTTTTGCTCCTCTTCCCGAGGCTCATAAGAGAGTGTCGGCAGGGCTTCTTCTCTCGTCGTCGACTCTCTTTCTCTCTTCTTTTTCCCTTCTCCTCCTTCTCTGTCTCTCAGTCTACCATCCACCGCGCGATGCTCTCGATCTCGGTCTTCCGAGAAATCGAGCGGGCCACGAAAGAGAGAGAGAGAGAGAGAGAAAGAATGAGAGGAGCGAGAGAAGAGATAATCGACGTGGATTTCGCGCGCGCGAGCCGAGCTTTTATTTAGTTTTATCGGGTAGCACTATTAGGGTTTATCTCGGCCCGGCCACTTAATGGCAATGGCAATTTGTAGAGTGCGCCGATAGCCGCGAGATATAGTTCGCTTCGGCCCTATGGGGATATGGACGGACCCGCAAGGTCTGAATTTTTATACGCTATAGCATAGAGGGGGAGGAGGGATGAGATAAGCGATTGATCGAAGTGGGTTTTCTAATTTTTTGGAGAGACGAATCGTACATTGATAACGTACAAACGCTCTGTTAAAAAAATGTTCAAAACAATAACAACGTTAACACAGCATGTTGATAATTATGAAAACAAATTTAAAAAAAAAGTATTTTAAAGTCAATCTGTAGGATGTGAAACCCGAAGATCCCGTAGTTTAACGGAACCTCTGAGAAAAAAAAAAGAATCCAAAAAGCCAACAGTACCCAATAAAACAGCTCTATTATTTCCCCTCGACTCGATTTTCTCAACGCACCTCCTTTCGTGATAGGCAAACAGCAACGAGAAACACGTATTATGTATCGGCGAAAACAAACCTCTCCGCGTTCCTTGCTCCTCAACCCCCCTACGAAAACAAACTTTTCCCTCAAAGAAAATCACACACACACACGTGATGTATACATCTATATAGATATACCTAACCCAATACTACATCAAGCCCCGCATATCCTATACGGTATATAAGAGAGGAAGACGAAGGTGTCGAATTTCCTGCGCACTACGTTGAGGCCTCTACCGCTCTTTGACTTGTTCCGCAGAACGGATATCCCCCTGTGTCAACACTGCCCTCGTCATCCGCGCATGTCTCGCATATATAGGGACTTTACGGGCCTCGCTGTATATAGATATGGCGAAAGCTGGGAAAAGTCAATATATATATACTACAACGCTCGTATCAGTTTTTGCAGACGGAAGAAGAAAAAAAAAAAGAAACATGCTCGTACGCGGTTTTATCTCCATGCGCGTGTCACTTTTGAAATCCGGCGCTCGCACGCGGCGGCGTTTATGATGGTGGTACAAGTATATGACAAGCGCCGCTCTGAGGCCTATGTTTCAGCTGTAAAATTACGTTTACGAGCGTCAAATGTGATATTCCGTGAGAAAGAGAAGAAACGCGTAGAGACGTTGGAGTTTAACGTTTTATTATATACGCTGGATTTTCGGTTCTTGAAATAAGCGTGAGCTTTGTTCGTTCTTTATGTATATATATGTATGCGTGCGGTTTTAAGAGAGAAGGCGTATCATCATACACATATACATAGTTGTGAAATGTAATTTATTTGAAATGCTAATTAGTCTGAAATGCGAAGTTATATAGATATATACCGTGTGTTGCTGTTTCAAGTGAAAAAGAAAATCGTATAATATTACGAAAAATTTATATATTAGTCTAGATACTCGCTAATTGGAATATACGATCGGCAGCTTTCTTTCTCTCTTTGATTCTCGGCGTACCAGAAATATCCATTAACGCTCATTAAATGCCTCAATAACTAACGACGCACTCGCCGAGCGGAAAATCCCTCTATAATCTAAACTATTCCTGCCAAACCTATCACACACACAGTGCTCTAATAAAACCATTAGTCACCTATCCACATAAATACTTCTCCTCCTCTCCCATGAAATAATTATACCTCCCTCTAAGTGCACTCGTAGCCTTAATTATCCTATCAATACGCTCCCACTCCCGCTATATACGTAGCTCGCATTCCCGTGGATTATTCGCACCGCGTATACATATATATTTATACATATTCCTTAATTGTACGAATCCTATCTCCATCTCTCTATATACCTTTGGTGTATAAGAGGTTATATTCATGCGCCGTGTTGCTATATAAACGGAGCGAATACACGGCGCCGGTATTCGCTGCTGCTGTGAGCCGCGCGCAAGGCGGAAGAGAGAAGAAGAAGAAGAAGAAGAGAAAGAGAGGGAGGCTGGTATATACAGTGCGAGTGCAGGATAAAAGGATGAACAAGAGTATATAGAAAGGGGAAAAGAGAGAGAGAGAGAGAGATAGAACGGACGGGACGAGAGATCGAAGGTGGAGAACGAAGAGAGTGGAAAAAGATGTAGGTGTGCGCGCGCGCACACGTGCGAGAAAGGCGAGGAAGGCCAGAATGCTCAGGATAATTAGTTTAATATTCGACTGCTTTTACGAAGTATATTGCAAGCGGCAAGCTATTAGGGCTACGGAGAAACTTTGTCTATATAAATTTGATTTTGCAACTCGGTAATATTGATGTGATAATAAGTTTGGATAATTTTTATTTGTACTTATATATACTGTTATGCTTAAATTGCTGGAATGTGCGTCAGAGTTTTTATGAAGGTATTTTTCTTCTGAGACAATATTTTGCGTGACGTGGTATTTTCGTTGTCGTATATGTAAAGGCACGCGGCTTAATTGGTGTATTATTTAAGATTTATTGTAAAAGTGTTGTGCAGTTACCGTCGGTGGCTCAAATTTGCCTTTTAAAAGCTATTAAGTGGTTAAATCATCATTGAGAAAAAAAAGGAACAAAGCTGGCTATAATTACAGGTCAAACCGGTGTTTCTCACATTTTACCTAAAAGAGTAAAAGCATGTTAATGACTACATTAATTAATCATGATTTTACATAACAATATATTTAACATAGCCTCGGTGCAGCCGAATTATCTTTAAAATTTCTCTTGAAATGTAAAAAGCGATCTGATATCAACTACCAGAAAAAATTTTTAAATTAATTATAAAATGTTTTTAATTAAACCACTAAACATTAAAAATACAAATCAAAATCCTCAAATCGATATATAAAACCCGTACAGTTATAACCTAACAAAAACCTTTTCAATCACTCGCTCCCAACCGATTCGTCCTATCATCCTCTGCAACCTTATAGCACTCCAAAAAATTCAATATCCCATTATCAAAACAAAACCATATATACCATCCACCTCACGCTTGATAATCTTTCTCCACCAATATACACGCACGCATGAAAGAACGAACGCATTCACGCGTCTGCCTTTTTTTCGAGAGCGAGAAATACACTAGAACACACTTGCATATATATATATACACACACATACACTCGGGCCCTCGGGTCATTTCTCGACGCTCGAGCTGCAGCAGAGAGAGAACGAAGAGTCAGAGAGGCAGGCCCTTCATTAAAGCTCCATTGTTCTCTCAGCCACGATGAAAACGCATGAACGCAGGGGCCGATCTCCTCTTCGCCTATATAGAAGGAAGATCCCGCTGCGTTCGCTTGCAACCACGTCGAGCGGTATATTCTACCGGTATGCTTCTATACGTATATTTTCCAAGCTTGAGGTCTGGATTTTTGGTGTTGTTTGTGAACAGATCGTACATGGGTGTGGTATGGGTTGGATGGTATCGGGTTTATACATACTACCTGAGTAGCTGCGTATAGGTGTGGTTTTTGGGTGACCGCGGCGGCTTTGTTTTTAGAGAAAGACTGTGAAGAGGGACAAAAAGGGAGTGCTAATTTGTGAACATGACTCTCGATAGTATCTCTTAAAAGGTTTTATTGACGGTTCACGTATTGTCTCGTAAAATCTTTTATATTACGTATAAACAATGCGGTTATATTGTAAAAATAAATAATTTTTAATTTTATATACGCGCGTAGGGGTCGTGTGTGTATATATACGATTAAGTGATATTTTCGTTTCACTTGAGTCAGGAACACCCAAATATTTTACAAACCTCGTGACAGTTAAAAACGGAAACACAATTAGCTGTCCCGACAAAAATCTATTTTCGACTATATATAACAGCGTGAAAAATGTTGGTATTACACTTTGCTTTTCCCGAGCCGTTAATTATCATAAGATCCCCTTACGTATATCCTATATACCTACACATATACATGCGCGCGACAGCGAAACTGTTTTACCTATTTTTGGAGTCCCTAAACACACGCGCACCACACCACTGACTTCATAAATTCCCCCCCAAAAAAACTGTGTCGTCGTCTCCGTCGCGTGAGTGTACACGTTAAACCAGAAAATCTCCTCATCGCAACTTCTAAGAACGTTCGCGTCGCACACCCTCAAAATAAAAACCCCTCGTTCCAACTGACGTCCTCCCCTTGCACTTCCATTAAAAATCGACGAGTCAAACACACGCACACGCACCTGTCCAACTGAAACGACATTTCCGAAATTACAACAGAGAGAAAAAAAGAAAATATAACGTGTTAGAGGTGATCGTCAAAGACAAAAATGGAACGCTCGCGTGATCGAATCTAAAATGAGCCGATATATGTCTCGATGCACACATTATACATACATATATATATATATATATGCATCAGAGAAGTATAGGGCTATACGGTTGAATAGCCCCAGCGCGTTCGTTCCTCTCTTTCTATTCGTTGCGGCTAGAGCAGAGGCTTGCGTGCGGAGAGAGCCGCACGCGGCTTTGTCGGCACGCGCCTACCTATATGTACTGTGGGTATGCATGCAACCAGCTGAGCCCTTCTTCGGCCTTTCTTCGGTTCTCTCCTATGGCTTATACACTCTACTTTTGCCTATATAGGGTGCGCCTCTTCTGTACTATACATGTGTATAGAGGTGTGTATAAGGGTCAGCTTTTTTCCTTGTATTTTGAGATTCTTTATTTAGGATTTCGCGTGGTTGGTGTTCTGGAATTCGTGTATAGATCACCGCGTAATGGCCTTGCCCTATAGGTGTAAACGATAGTTTTAAAGCCACTTAAATGTGGTTCTATATTTATTGTGGATAGAAATATAAATAGTAGACGGTTGTTACTGACAATGAGTCAAGTATAGTATATATAAAATTTTCATCGATTGTTAAAGTAAAAGTAACAACTGAGTTTATTAAATGTATTTTTTCTAGACAATTTTTTATTAAATATGATATTCTTTTGTAAAACATCCGGTCTTTCAAATATATTCATGATCATTATCTCACCGCTTTTATATTTACCACTAAATGCTACCGGTCCCAGAACACCAGTGAATGCTACATCATATAACATCCTACCGAATCAATAAATCATTTTGTATTAAACATCCAGCCGGCAACACTACCACATTTTCACTTCAACCTCTTACCAATAACTAATCATCAATACACCTCATTAATTCGCTATCGTTCTTAAAAACCAGTCAGCCGTTACAATGATCGATTCGACTTCCACCTCTGTCACCATTCAAAAGTCTTTCTTCACAATCTACAAATCAACTGTGGCGCTCCTGCTAATTACGCAAATCCTCTCTCTCTCTTAGCCTCTTCCAGCGTATCGTATCTATATATACCTGTCGCTTCGTTTTCTCTTTCTCTCCTTCTTTCTAGGACAACCCTTTAGCTTGGAAGATCGGCGCCTTATCCGCAGCTGGCGCTCGTATACGCTTTATAAGGGAGAGAACCGCTGCCGGTATATACTACGATCGATGTAATTGCCCGTATATACCACAAGGCGTATGTGTATGTGTATGTGTAGAGTTGTAACCACGGCGCGTACGGGTCAAAGACCTTGGTACCACCTTGTACTGATGCCGCGCGGCTTATGCGAACACCTTGCTCGAATGGTGTATATATGGAGGATGAGCGTGTATATAGTGCAACTGTGGCCAGCCGGTGGTATAAACGGTTTTTTGGATTATATATACGTGAAGACACGTGGGTTTTGAGTGCAGCTGGATGCGGATGTTGTTAGGTGGGGATGTGTATAAGTGTATAAGTGGGGATGGGAGATCGGTGGATTAAAACATTTACTTATGATTGGGATTGGTGGGTAGATTGTGAGATACTGGTAAGATGGTTGTATAAAGGTATGGAAATAGGTAGTGTTGAAAATATTTCGGAAGGTTACAAAAATGTTTTTAATGAAATATTTGGAAAACCTCTTTTTTGTTGTTTTTGAATTATTAATGTTTATAAATACCAGTAATCGATGCATATACTAAAGTTAAAATTTCATTCGCCAATATATTAATTAATGTTTATTTTTTTTTACATTTAAACAACAAAACTTTGAATATTTTTTTTTATCAAAAAAGTTTTATAATAAACAAACTCATTATTCTTATTTAGTGCACTATATATACTTAATTCTTATTACATAACATTTTTTTTTCGAGGCTTACTAAAATTCGACATAAAAGGGTTCACAAACGATCTCACCGAAAAATTCGACAAATTCCTTCGAAAAAAATCCTCAGCCCACTTGGCAACGTTCGCCGAATTAATTATGAATACAGACTTGCGCAGTGAAACTCGCGGGCGTAAATTCTTTTCCGATTACATTAACCGTGAAAGCCTCATCTCCGCGCGCGCTCACATAATCAAACCGGAAATCTACAATCCAAAACACATGTAGCCATCGACCATAAATTCACTCTCGACGTTGCCGTAGCGGAGGCATATATATAAGTATATATATAGGAAAAAAAACGAAGGAACGTCGTACGGCAAAGATCGAAAATCGGCAAGCATATATATATGTGTATACTGAGTTTCGAGAGGCCGCGACAAATCGGCGCTCTTTCTCTCTCTCTCTCTCTCTTTGAGCCCGTGCACACGTGGGACCGGATGGACAAAAGGAAAAAAAAGAGCAAGCGTGCGAGAATATTACAAAGAGGTCGGTGTGTCGAATTCGCGGGTGAAACCGTCTCGGCGGGAATCGAATTAGTGGTTGTTGCGAAAAGATGATGGACTTTTGTAATTATTTTTATTTATTTATTTTTTTTTAACAATTATGGTCACACTACATTAATATACGCAGGTTAAATAATTTTTTAACTTGTCGGTCTTTTTTTACATTATGCGTATATACAACGCATAAGCCTATAAGTAAGTTAAATTGCATTTAAATCAACTTCGAAGTCAAAGCTTTAAAAAAAAAAATATCTAATCGATCCAAAACGCATCTCTCGATATAACCCTTCCATCCACGTATTAGATCAACGATACACTATACGCGAGATCGCAGACAGGCTTTTAGAATCTCGACAGAATTAGGCATTACGTTATCGGATTTAACCCACAACGATGTTCTAGCTGCGTTCGCGAAGATTGAGCCTCGTCCACGCGTGCAGCCTCTTTTTCTCGCCTTAATTTTAGTACACTGAACGTTGGGTCTATATAGGAGATGACGGGCAATATAAAGGATCCCTTGAGCTCCTTCGGAACGCGCGGATTCTTTTCTTTTTTTTTTTTTTTTGGTCCTCACCAAAAAAGCAACGCGCTCGCGCGCGCAGAAGATTTATCCTCGCGCTTTCGTCGCTGATGTTTTGGGGCCCCGAAGCATTTTGTTCGAGTCATTTCTCGCGCGACTTTGAAGTCGTCGACTGGTCTTCTCTTTCTCGCTCGCGTGTCGCTTCGTTTTATTTCTAGAGAGTGTTTTTCTTTTTCACTCGAACAGCGTAGTATGAGTTAAAAATAGACAACGCGTTGTTTTATATATATTTAACGCTGAGCGATCGGACTAGATCTTTTGAATATTTTTGCTATAAATTTACCAATTAGTGGTTTGAAATATTATCTTATTAAAACTGATGAATGAGAATTGTTTGAGATATTGGTTTAACAATGTCTAATTTGTCAACAAAGCTTTTAATTATGGTGGTACTTTGAACAATCTACCCTCTGCTTTGCGAAATTAAGTCATTTGTTCAATAAATACCAAGGTACTTGAGGGCTTGAACGCAAATGACTTTCATCAAACTCATTTTGTGTAATTGCAACTTTCAATTAAATTCAATTCAAATTTTTATTGGCAATGAGCATAAACATCGACGCATGAAGTTTAATTAAGAAATTGCGGCCACGTCTGCGGTTATATATATAATTCTTAGCTTTTATAAATAACGTTTATGTATAGTGCACGCAATCATCGAATAATATTAACTTACCAAATTTTAAACAAATTATAATTCATCAGAAGATCATAGCGGAATTCTAAAAATAAAAATTGAGTAACGAAGGAAAACGTATAATATTATAATATAATATATATTATATACGATGATATATACCACAGCGAAATTTAGAGCTTGTTAAGTCACATCTAATCAGCCAAATGAAGCAAAACCTTCGTTTCAACGCGAACGACTCGACACTGCCGGACAATCCTTTGATTGCGGTGGTAAAAGAGAGAAAACAAAATATACGTTATATACTAAAGCAACGCAGAATTTCACAGTCGAGCAAACTCAATTAATTTCAAATGAGCTCTGCTCGCCTGCGCCACTCGCGTCCATCTGTACGTGTGTGTGTGTGTGTGTGTGTGTGTGTGTGTGTGTGTGTGTGTGTGTGTGTGTGTGTGTGTGTGTGTGT